>JAVDPK010001458.1:540142-556278 GCA_034780415.1 Cichlasoma orientale | reverse complement strand
GAGCTCGTCATCCATCAACACAATCTGCAAAGCTTTGAAGAGGAAAGAGATGTGCAAGCTTTTCATCTAGAAATGTTTGCTCTGCACTGCACAGTGTGCAGCGCTCTGCTCTGCATATATGCATGTGTGCGTGGCTGCAGAATCAGCTCTGTCAGTCAAACAAAGCGAGCGGTTCAGTCGAGCACCCAAAACTAACCGACATCCCATAAAAATCACATAGACTGAAATGCATATCTACCTAACAAAAGCTGACATAGTGTGTTGAGCCAGGGATGAGTGTAAAGTCTGCCGCAGCATTCTGGACAGCTCAGATGAGCAACACCCCCGCCATGTACATTTCTGAGATTGTCCTGATTGGTTTCCTCTATAGTGCAAGGAGTCACACATTCAAAAGTTTGCAAAAGACCTGTCCAGTGTGATATTAAAACCATCCATAACACTTGTCTATGAACTTGATGGAAGATATCATAAGGTCAAAGGAAGCTGTGAAGGAGAATTCCAAAAAACGTAGGAAAAGAAAACAGAGAATTTGACTCGGCTACTTAATTACGTAACTGTGGATGTTAATGCTGTGGCTCTGCTGTGGTTAAACTGCAATTCTTTGTTACCAATGCTGCAATAACAGCAACCCTTAACATATATTTGCACTTTTCTAAACTTTACTCAAGTTACTAGCTTTATGAATTCAGTTTTAATATATTCTTAGTACTAAAAACATCCCTAATCAAAGATTTGTTATGGTAGTTAATTCATACTATATGTAAAGAGAGCTCATTTTAACAAAAAAAAGGGATATTATGTGGAGTATATTGACACAAAATATATTCACACCACCCAATTCTGCACATGCTTAACCATCAAGCATTACTTAAATTGCAACTCACAAAAGACCTTCAAGCCCTTTAAATGGTTTCTTGAGAACTAGTAAGTGAATCCAGGGGCAGCTGCACTCAGTCGATATCATGAACAAAACTCATGTCTGATGTTCTACCCAGACACCCAGCTCATCCCATGGCTTTGGGATAATGTAAAAGCACCTTTTTCTCCTGAACCATGGCAGCTTCAGTACAGTCTGTCTCATGTTTTTCACTCTCTAATTCTCTTCTCTCTTGCTTTGAAGGACCAGTATTGCACCTCATTTACACACCCTCACCTACACTTAAACATTCACGCATCTCTGCTTGTGCACTTTTTCCTCCTCTTTTGCTCCCTGTCAGGGTTGCCATGGAGGGAGGTTTTCTTTGCTGCCATGACAACATGAGATCTCTCTGTTCTCCCCTAACGACAGCGAAACAGAGCAGACAGCGCCCGTAGATTTTGGAGCGCTGTGATTCACACATACTGCTGAAGTCACCTGTTTTACCCTGTGGCATGGAAGGGTGGTGGTGGAAGAAGTACGGAGCTCCCTTGCTTTGGTTAAAATAGCAATAAATGAATGAAAAAAAAATACTCCATTAGAAGTAAAGATCAAATTCAAGCCAGGTGAGACTCTCATTCACATTGAATACCTGTAAAGTTATAGCGGGTAAATCGTACCTCTGTACCCGTCAGCTCGGGTAGTTACCACCTCCAAAGGGTTTCTTTGTAATGGAATAATTTGCATGTGGTTGTTTTTCTTTCTTGAAAGGCCACAGTTGTTTTTGTTGAGGATTCCATATGTCATGTTGTTACTGTCTGAAATAGTGTGCTTTCTACCTTGTCACTGGTATATATAGATTAAAGAAACAAAAAAAATGAATACCAACAGCCAGGCAGTTTTGTCCAGTGGTTACTATCTTGGATAACTCGGCTGGCTCATTAGAGTATTGATATTATTTACATGAAGCAAAGTTCTTCTTTTCTGGGATAGAAAGACAACTACATGTCTGAAACATGGCAGGTAGCCCAATCCAGAAACACTGGATTTGATGATGGATTTGACACAGGCAACATCAGAAAAAAATTCTAAAATAATGTTTCAGCATATTGAGAAAATACAGTCCGCCACCTCCTCCCAGCTTTAATGTCAGCCTTTAAAAGATCTGCCCATCACTGCAGACTTTGGCCTTCCAATTCTATAATTATTCTACAACTGCAATGCCCATCAACATCTCTTAGCATGGTTGAAAGTCTAATTCAGTACACTGCAAAGCAAACCAAAAGGAGAAGAGAGACTTATCAACAAAAAGAGAGGATAAATGATACAACAGCACTTTAACACATCAGTATTGGCAAAGTGTAATGACAGAACAGGAATTACATCCTGTTACTACTGTACACTTCTCCTAGCTAATATTACTAACTTTTTTTTATTTTCCTGGATCATCCATATGTTTTGTGGTGGTTGTCAGGCAAAGTTACAATGCAAGCAGCCAATAACTGACTATCCTGAGTGTTAGCTGTGGCTAACTCAGTTTCATGTTAATGTAGCGTATGAAGCCTGTGCATGTTTGCTTGTCAGATTTCCATCAGTGACAGCTTTGATCTAAACAATGTGTTGTATATTGAATTTAAAATCTTCATCTTAATCTGCTGTGCTATATATACTTATTTTTAAAACTTTGGTATAGTTATTATAGAACCTACTTTCTTACTAAATCACTGGGGAAGATTGTAAGGTTGCATGCAAGCAAATGTGAAAGATGGCTATAGAAAAAAAAACAATGAGACTTATGTCTGCATGAGCTGATCGTAACCCCAATTTATTCATTCGCTTGTCTGCCACCTGAGTATTTACACTACGGTTGCAGGTGCATTTCTAAATGTAACCGGCAGTTCAAACTGGTCACATGGATTTAATTTGGCTGAGCCAAAGGGGAACATGTTAGATGAATCAATATTCTGCATGTAATTACAGCTGTGAGGACAAAATACCCAACGGACACCCATTATTGTAATTATTATTTCTGCATGACAGACCCTTAAGATAATTAAGCACACTACAGGTTCCTATTGTATAAATTCTTACCTTAAGTCTCTCGGAGACTCCATCAGTAAAACTGATGGTGAACTCCTCTACTTTGGGCACCTTCAGCCGCTTCTTCTCTGTCTGGTACTCCGTCCGAGTTTTCACCACCACCTGAAGAAGAGTTAAAGTTAAAGCAGTTAATTACTCACAGATGCTGAAGGCGGTGAAGGCGTGATGTCTTGCCACAAAGGTCTTGCACACTGCATTAAATGGCAGGAGGTTTTATTTGAGAAAACCAAGTCAAGTGCAAAACAGGTGAAGACCGAAACACGTTTGCTTTATAAGCACTGGGCCAAAGTGCAGAATCGTCTTTGGCTAACAAAATCTGTATCAAAATACATCTGTATACACTGTAATGTACACTATGAAATGCTTTGTCCAGAAAAATGCACAATAACCAGTTGGAAACTATATTTGCTATTGTCTTTATTTCCCATAGCCTTCAAAATGAAAAGATTAGATTAAAAAAAAAAAGACTGCTTTGTTGCTGTGTTGACTTTAAATATACACTGAGCAGCCACAACACTAAAGCCAGAACATCGGTGACACTGTAGCTCATCCAGCTCATGATCCATCAAATTCAGAGGTCAATATAATGTGTGAAGTACAGAAAGAATGTTTTCTTGCCGCTGGTTATCGGCATTGGACAAAGTAATTAGAATTAAAGAAGTCAAGGAGGATCGCAGGCGGCTGTATTAAATTAATGTCATTTCACTAAAATCTGACCAATACTCCAGGAGGAGTGATTCTTGTGATTTGTGGAGGGACGGAGGGATGACGGATGCCTCATCATCACAAAAGCTCATCGGTCCTAACGACTGACAGGTGACATAAATATCACTAATCACCTCATTACAATGCAGTGTTGTACAGGGAAATCTGGATGTTAGCAGGACACGTAGCACCCGCTTAAATATTGCTGCAGACAGAAATGTCACTCCCCAACAGCAGCAGCCTCTCCCAGCAGAAAAACCTCACAGGACAGAATGAATTCACTGCCCAATGCCCCGTGTCCATGCCTTAGCAGGTCAGAGCTGTTTAGAGGCACGAGGACCTGCACAATATCAGGCAGGTGGTTTTAATGTTGTAGCTGGTCAGTGTGAAAGACAAAATTCAGGAGCTCTTCTGAGATATTTTGACAGTTCACATTTTCTAAGGCTGGCATGAGAATTAGCACCTCTAAGTCTGACGTCATGGTCCTCAACTGGAAAAGGGTGGAGTGCCCACTCCGGCTCAGGGACGACTTGCTGCCCCAGGTGGAGTAG
Organism: Cichlasoma orientale; assembly: GCA_034780415.1. Classification (NCBI taxonomy): domain Eukaryota; kingdom Metazoa; phylum Chordata; class Actinopteri; order Cichliformes; family Cichlidae; genus Cichlasoma; species Cichlasoma orientale. The sequence continues at coordinate 552,066 of JAVDPK010001458.1, read as the reverse complement.
TTTAAGTATCTCGGGGTCTTATTCACAAGTGACGGGAGAAGGGAACGGGAGATCGACACACGGATCGGGGCTGCATCTGAAGTGATGCGGACGCTGCACCCGTCTGTCGTGGTGAAGAGGGAGCTGAGCGTAAAAGCGAAGCTGTTGATTTACCAGTCGATCTACGTCCCTACCCTCACCTATGGTCATGAGCTCTGGGTAGTGACCAAAAGAATAAGACTGCGAATACAAGCGGCAGAAATGAGCTTCCTCCAAAGGGTGGCTGGCCTCTCCCTTAGAGATAGGGTGAGGAGCACAGCCATTCAGGAGGGGCTCATCTGGGCCCCCCCCCCCTCATATGAGCTGGTGGAGGTGGCTGGGAGGGAGGCCTGGACTTCTCTGCTTAGGCTGCTGCCCCCGAGACCCGGCCCCGGATAAGCGGAAGGAAATGGATGGATGGGCATTTTCCTGGTCACAAGACCATTGGTTACAAATATTATGCTAATATTATTAATACATTATTCACTAGCACATTTTTTAAAATGTATAATAAAAATGTGTTTAATGCTTCCTCTACAAAAAGGATAGCCAGAGAAATCTTGAGCCATATTCCTGTATAAAGATATGACAAAGGAGTCACATTAAGCCCCCCTCGGGCATCTTTTCTCGGTAAAAGGCAGAAATGTTTTTAAAAAGCAAGGTTCATACGAGTTCACATCTTTCTAACCAACAGCAGGGCAAAGGGTTATAAAGAGTGAAGGCTGCTATTAGACAGTGTATGAGATGATAGCATAACAGTCAATTTTTCAATAATTGTGCACTATAAAGTAAGTGGGATTCAACTTAGCTCTCTTATTTTGGCACTGGATAATACCTTGTATTTAGAATGCTGATGTCAGACACCTGTTAGCTCTTAATGAGGTCTGTTACACACAATCATAATCTGAAAGAGAAGCGCTGTACTTTCTGCTGGCAGCTAGAACAAAACAAAACAAACTGTCCCAGTAGTGTCAGTTTTACACTCCTCAAGCAAAACAGGTTTAGAGCCGTAGTCCAAACAGAGTTTTCAGCACGCAACTTCCAGTTGTGTTGTAGAGGTCCGGGTCCAAAACACGTGGGTGGAGAAAGCAGATGGGATTTCCTTCGTAATGTAGAAATTACAGCCGAGCTTCTCTTGATCAAGATACCAACCCACACAAACTCAAACATAAACGCAGTTTGCATAGCGTGTCTCACTTCTGCAGTCGTGTCGCTTCGCATGTATGTGTGTAAGCCGTTCTTCTCAACACTGTCTGGAGGCGATATTTGCACAGTCCCCTCTTACTAATTTTGATTCCTCTGGGGTGCTTTTGTGGCACCGGTGTAAATGAACAACAAAAGAAGTGCTTTTACCAGGTTGCACTTCACCACTGCAATTACTAAAAAGACAAAAGTGTCCCTACTGTTTTGTGCGTTTCCTGTATACTAATGCACAGCGGAGGACAGAGCAGGGAATAGTGTACAAATGACAAAGTAGCGGAGAAGGTGGATGGAGAGAAAAAGAGGGAGAACAATGTCTCAGTGTCCTTGAGGCTAATTGTGCCGCCTCTGAGCGGCTCTCCGTCACTTTGAGACAAAGCCAGAAACTGCTGTGCACACAAACCGGCTCCACTATCTGAATAACAAAGCTGTCAGTTGGCTGTAGAAGGCTCTTATCTAACAGTTGAAGGCCACAGCAGGTGTACTGAATACCGTGTATTTGATTGGACCCCTGAGGCTCCGGTGCCCCGAGGCTTTCAGCGCAGTAACGCCAGACGTCAGGCTTGCCATAGTTGTAACTAATGTCTCAATTTTGGCTCAACTTTCTCATTCTCCAACTCATTTCACAATAACACGCTCAGGGCCTCTAGGCTCAAGCACACCAGCGCTTTATGTTGCTTCATTACTCTTTCCTCTCTTCTACCTCTCACTCCCTTATTTAATGAAGTGGCCATCAATCAACGTTGCCTCATTTACACAGCTGTTAGCTATCGGGCCGCTCGTAGATATCCACTGAACAAAGCGGCACCTTCTCTGATTAGACAGGTCTAAATCCTCTCTGGAAAAACTCTTATTACTAAAACTTGATGTAAAACAAATATATGAAAAAACGATTACAGCTTGCATTCGCATTATTGTGCTGAAGCAGTGTTTTATTTCTAGATTTATTCACGTCTCATTCTGTATGGTAATAAAACATTTTGGCATAGATAGTGTGGTGTCTAGGACAGCAATGAAGGTCAGGTAGTTAGCCAAAATTAAATATCTCAGCAACTATCAAATTAATTAGCATGAAATGCTGCTAAAGTGATTTGTGTTACCCGGCAGATAAATCCAAATGGCTTTGTTGACACATTCACTTCTTCTTTAGCACCACCATGACTTGGACAGCCTTGATTTGAAGATGAAAGTATGGTCAGCTATTGAGTGGATTACCACAAAATGCTGTAGAGATGCTTAATATTTCCCAGAGGATCCTCCAAGAACCAAAGCCTGACTTTGCTGAGACCCTCATATATCCTGCACCACCATGAGCAGCTCGACATGTTTGGATCAGGGAGAATCTTGGAATTTGGTGGAACTGTTAATAAATTTGCTCCTGTAGGTAATTATGTTCTCCACACAAAAAATAAGTGTAATTACTCACTAACGTATTAGAGCCTACTTAATTGTCATGCTGTATACAGTACTGTGATAAAGTATTTGCCCTCTTCTTGTCACATGTTTCAGATCAAGCAAATTTTAATATTAGACAAATAGAAGCTGAGTAAATACAAAATGCAGTTTTTAAACGATGGATTTTCATTGTTAAAAGTTGGACAAACCTGCCTTACCCTATGTTACCCTATTGCCTTCTAAAATGAATAATTGGTTGTGCCACTTTGGCAGCAACAACATGAGGGTGGCATTGCCCGTTATCACGAATGCAATCAAGCGTTTGTGACAGCTGGCAATGAGTCACATCACTGTAAAGGAATTTTGACTCTTCTTTACAGAATTGTTTAAGCCACATTGGAGGGTTTTTGAGCATGAACGGCCCGTGTAAGGTCAATCATACTGAAGTCCAGACTTTGGCCACTCCAAAACCTTCATTTTGTTTTTCTGAGCCATTCAGAGGTGGACCTGCTGATGTGTTTGTGATAACCGTCCTGCTGTATAACCAAAGTGTGCTTGAGCTTCAGGACATTCTCCTTCAGGATTTTCTGGTAGAGAGAAGAACTCATTTTGGCAAATGTGAGACGAGCCTTTGTGTTTCTTTTTAGTCAGCAGTGGTTTTCTCCTTGGAACTCTCCCACGCACGCCAGTCTCTCTCTTATTGTTGAATCATGAACTCTGACCTTAACTGAGGCAAGTGAGGCCTGCAGTTCTTTAGATGTTGTTGTGGGTTCTTTTGTGACCTTCTGGATCGGTCATCGATGCGGCTGGTGAACCAGCCATTTCTGGGAAGGTTCACCACTGTTTCAAGTTTTCTCCATGTGTGGATGACGGCTCTCACTGCGGTTCACTGGAGTTCCAGAGCCTTTAAATGGCTTTGTAACTCTTTCCAGACTGATAGACGTCAATGACTTTGTTTCTCAGCTGTTCTTGAGTTTGTTGAGTTTCTTTCGATCGTGGCATGATGCGTTGCTTTTTTGAGATCTTTTCGCCTGCTTCACTTTGTCAGACAGGTTCTGTTTAAGTGATTTCTTGACTCAACAGGTCTGGCAGTAATCATGTCTGGGTGTGGCTAGTTAAATTGAACTCAGCTTTCCAAAAAATGCAGTTAATCGCCGCCAATTTATGATTTAATGGAGGGGCAGTTATTTTGTTCACACAGAGGTTTGGATAGCTTTTTTTTTTTCCTTGAATCTATGAAATCATCATTTAAAAACTGCATTTTGTATTTTTCGGGTTATCTCTGTCTACTACTAAAATTTGTTTGATGATCTGAAACATCTAAATGTGACATATGAAAAAAATGAGAAACCAGGAAGGGAGAAAATGCTTTTTCACAGCACTGTGTGTAATAATGGCCCTGAGCAAAAGGAGCAAACGTTTCTTTTTATTGTGTTATCACTCAATATGGAATACAACCGTCATAAGCAAGTACATGAAAAACACATGCAGTGGGAGAGCGTTCAACCTGCTCAGTCCACTTGTAGTTGTACTATTGACAAATCCCTCATTATTCCAAGACTGTGCAAGCTTCCCACCCCAAAGTACATTCTCTGCCTTTAGCAGTGATGCGGCACATCCTGCAGTTTTGGTAGCATATTGTAAGTGTAAAAACCACAATTTTAATTTCCAGTGTTGTTAAGACCCAAATTCTGAGTCTTATTTCCCAGTTTATGTAAGAAAAAAATACTTAAAGATTACTGTTTCATGTCTTCCACTGCATTTGTCTAACATTTCAAATTGAACCACCTGTATTAAACAATAACATCATAACGCCATGACCTTTCTACAGCACTGCTTTAACATATCACTGGCAGACTCGTCTACATCAGGAACAGGCAGGTTAATGATTCCACCACCTACATGAGCCCAGCCTCTGCAGCGGCTCCCTTTGAGACGCTATTTACAGATACTGAATTAGTCATGTATATTTTATGTAAACATCCTGACTCGCTGTGACCTTTTAATACCTCTGTGTCTGACTCAGAGTCGCTTTTAGATCCGCAATATGGTTCTGTGACGACTGCCTCACAATGTGACGATGGACACTTCGGTTGCCAACAGAATTTATAGATATGTGTTTAAAAAAACACGCACATCTATATTTGAGTGAAGGAGTAAGTGATTGAATAAGACGTGAAGAAGCAGAGAAAGTGCATTTCAGAAAAGACGGTTTAAGCTCGTCAAACTCAGCCTGCCGATCCTTCTTTGTGTCTCCCCATCCTTCGATCTCCAGTCACAGTTTTGTGTGTGTGTGTGGGGGGGGGGGGGGGGTCTCCAGATTTGATAGCCCCAGTGGAAAAGCTGTCAAAACATTTCTTCTTTGCCCATCTTCCCAGTATATGATTCCTCAGACCTGTTATCACAGTGAATACCGTTTCATTTTTCATCCCTAAAAACTGAGCTGTGGGAGAGTTGGTGAAGTTTCAGTGTGGAAGGCATCTTTGATCTTCGTGTATCCATGTGAATAAAATAATGAATGAAATCCATTAAAAATAACTGAGAAGAAATCCATCTTTGTGGCAGCTATATTTGTACAACATGAGTTCTGACAGGAGGACATGATGATTTAATCAAAGGCGATGAATATTTAATCAGCTCGTCCTTTAATGTTTGGTTAAGGTAAATGACAGCAGGCATTCCTGTAAGCATTTTGTTTTTTAACTTGGTTTAACTAAAGGTTTGTTATAATGTTTCTCTGACACGTTGCAGGCCATAAAACTGACTAAATCTCTGAGGTTTTATCACCACAACAAAAACACCGTTAGCATGATGTAATCCGCTGTCATGTTTGGCAATGTAAAAATAATAATCGTGGTGACTTAGAAAAGGAAAGCTTAATGGCATTACCATAACCAGCAATCTCTAAGCGTGAGCACTGCTGGTCCTCTTATCATGTAAGAGCAGTTAATTGCATTCCCCAGAATCAGAAGTAGAAATCAATCTGTGGTTACACAGAAAGAATATAAACCAGAAGGGCTTCAAGTCCTGAGGGGCACCAGCTCAACCAACCAGCAGCACTGCAGTGCTGTGGAAGGAATACATGAGCCCTGAGTGGCTCCTACAGTACAAAAAATACACATAAAAGCAGCAACAACTGAAGGCAAAACATGCATGTGTGTTTTTTATTCATTTAAATACAAAATATATACTGTCTATTATTTTCTATTACTTTTAATAATCCTTAATCAAAAAAATACATAAATACTAAATAATGAATTTGTTTATTTAGAACATACTCTACATGAATATAGATTTAATCACAAAAATAAAGAGCTCTAAACTTCAAACTGTTGAGCAAAAACAGAGACTGTGTAGGCTTTGCATCTCATAAACAAGTCACAGCTCTACTGGCCTACAGCCTCTGCTCACAGCCAGCCACACAAATGTGTAAAGAATGGATTTCTAATCTGTGGCGATTTGTCAAATTAAACATGAGCGATGGTTCATCTAGTTAGGAGGCCTAACGTCATCACAGCGCGTAAGAAATCATCTGCTGATCCATTACTGATTTGACTGGCTGATAGAGGACTCTCGCTACCAGGAATTCCTCCTTAATTTATGAGGGTAAGAACAGAGAACCGTAAAGACCGACCGAGACTTGAAAGCTACTCTGAACTAACTGAGGGAACAATAAAAGAATGAGATGTGTTAAACAGGATAAGAGTCTTATCTCTGTAGCTTAGCTTTGTTCTCAGAGGAATGGCAAACAGAAAGGACGTGCATGTCTTTCTGAGAGTCAGTCTACCTCTCCCCACCCTCCTCTGGTTGTTGTTGTTTTTGTCAAACTAGCAGAAATCTAATCAAGATATCGGTGACCCAGCAGAGGCTGTGATGCGTCCCTGCCCAGATGGAACCAAATCTAATGCTTTTCTAATGCCTTTGCCTCTGTAGGCCTCAGCAGCATTTTCCCGTCGTGTGCTTGTGTGCCTGTAAGTGTGTGAACTTCACTGTCATAAAGTTACCCTGCCCCTGCAAATATCCCCGAGTAACCCTGCGGCCGGCGAGGTCGCACAGCCATCAGACAGGGATCAGCGTGAAAACAGCTGGATTCGTATTTGTAAAGCCGCTCGGAACGGCACCTCTGATCTGGGGTACTAGCCCGGTCACGTGACCCAATAAACCTCGCTTCGGCTTTAAAGACCAAAGAGAACAAAACTGGTCTCGGATCCGATTTTGAGGGGTTGATAAAAGCTGATTACCAGTGAACTCTTTCTGGGTAGGGCAAGTGCAAAAACAACGATATTCAGTGAGATTATGAATATTTTAATCACAATCATATTGATATTATCAGTGTCCATCTTTCTACATAACTACCACAGTTCTTGATGCAGATATAATCAGTGTCAAATAACAAAATGATAACCAGTATTGGGATTCTTACCCAAAAAGGTGTTTTTTTTAATGTAAGGCATTAAATTACTTAATGATTCCCGGAGAAAGTAATTCATTACACTACTTCTTACATTACAAGGCCTGAAATGCATTGTCACATAATTACCGGTTAATATAAGCATTAGGCTGCAGTCCCATCCCTATACTAATGAGGACATTCATATGATCTTTCTTTGAGTGCCAAAGCAGACAGCACAAAGTAAAGTTTGAAACCAGCCTAAAGAAACTTCAGCGTGATCACCCGCTGTGATTCTACTGCAGGAACACGAACAGGCAGAAATGGAGGCTTCAATGCTCCAAGTCAGACTGCTCATCACTGCTGCTGCTAAATGCTGCTGATTGGGCTCTGGCTGCTGGACTTGGCTCGGCATACACTCAGATTTAAAGTCACTCTGGATTCTTCAGTGGCTTTGTCCTAGCATGCTGTCTGTGCAGATGCTCGCAAAGAGTCGGTGCTGTGTTAGCAGCACAATGCGGCTGTTTCTGTCCTGGGTGCAGCCCACATTTTACCATCGTGCTCTTGTATTTCTGTGCAAGAAAAAATGAAAGCGACGTCCACATCTCCACCCCTCAAAAGTCGTACACTACGCCACCATTTTCTTCCTCCCTGCTGAACTGAAATCAGCTGATTGTAGTGCATGTGCAGGGGAAAAAGTTGATGTTTTGGTGTTTTCCTTTGTAAACCATTATACCCAAATCTGAGAGAAACAGGCCGGCTGCTCCTCTGGGCTTTCCAGAGCTGTATAGCAAGTTTCAGCTTAATGTTAGCGGCCTGACCAACAGCTTTACTGCTTTGGGTCTCATGCACAAGACTGTTGACTTTATGCAAATCATATGCCAAAGAAAAAAGGACTCCAAATGAATAAAAATGTTGCTGTATAACTTAATGAGTTTGCTAAAGAGTTATAAACTTAAAATGTAGGATAAAGTCCAATATGTATAACTTGCATTAAATTAACTGTGCTAGCGATCATCAAAACCCCCAAAATCTGATGTCCAATTAAAGATTTCATTATTTCTCAGCCTCTCTCGCATTCATGCATCACTTACCAGGAAGACAAATTCTCACACTTAGAGCTCCAAACACTCTGAGATTAAGCAGCAAGCTGACCTTTCCAACTCCCACACTGTCCCGACTGTTAGCAAATGGATGCACTTGCATTTGCATAATGATATATATTAAAATGATAAAATGATTAATACAAAATAGAAACAAAATTCTGGCATGGTTTTTTTTGTTTGTTTGCTTAGTGTCCGCATGCATAGTCAAAATCAATCAGTGTACGCAAGTGGCTGAACTAACAATTTCTCAGTCCTGTGAGCAAGCCAGCAAAATCTGCATCAGCTGTCAGCGGATTTATCCAAAAGCAGCAAGCAACTGCAGTCCTTGTGGATGCATCTCCTGAGGCATGTAAAAATTCAAAAGAATAAAAATAAATAAATAAATAAACAACAAGCCGTCCTGTTTGACCTCTTTCCCTCTTAAATGTCAACAGCAATAAGTCACTGGAGGGGGACTTGTACTCAACTCAGGTTATTCTCTCTGTCAGTCTACCTTTGCAGGTAATCAACAGAACTAGGACCTATTCGTGCAAACGCAGTATAGTAACACAGCAATGTGTGGTGTGAGCGTGTGCGTGCAAAGGCAGCTTCAACTGCAGTATGTAGCACTGTTCTTGAGTCTGCTGGGACTGATTTAATCAGAATCAAATGACTGACAGCTCTAAGAGCGTCGTGTCACCAACCGGTGAGAGAAACGCCCTGTCACTCACGCACACGTTCACGCGCACGTCCCTTTATCGTACGTCCGCGCCGCTAGAATTCCCACAAGCTCCCCTGTGCAAGGAAGTGCAAGTGTGTGCGTGTTAGCACAGTGAATGACAAGTCTCCTGAGTTAACAGGTAAATGAAGCGGAAAGGGACTGTGCTTCCCTCAGCAGAATCCACGCTGTGGGGTTCAGGCTGTGCCGTTTGTTCCTGCGTGCAAACGGGAGCTCATTTCATCCGGGGGGGTTTTGTGCGAATCCTCAAAAAGATAAATCCTTGATCACGCATTTTCCAAAATAAGGTGACCGTGACATGAAGAATGCGACCACAGCTGCAACTTCAAATTTCAATGCACAGCATAATCCTCTTAAATTTGCCACATTCACTATAAAGTCCCAGCGGAATCACATCTCCTTTAATGCGATTATGCCAGCTTTTGAGTTTACACTATTGAAGCCAGATACCTATTTACACATTCAGCTGTTACTGCAGCAACATTTTTATTCATTTGTCGTCATATTTCTAACAGTGCAGTTCCAATATTCACTCTCTTTGAGGTCAAATGTTCTCCAGAGGGAAATATCCAGCTCCTAAATGCTCCACTCCACTACCAGCTAGTTGTTTCATGTCTGTCAGTTGGTGACGTGCACAGAGTACATTTGGTATTAGAGCCTTTTCTCTCCAAACAGCTAAACAGCAGCTAAATAGGGGGATTAAACATGCCATCAAGCTCCTTGCAGCTACAGATTAAGGTGACAGCTTTCTGTTTGTTCACCAACTCAAATAAGATATGAAAATACTTTAATTACAGTAAAAAAATGATGGAGTTAAGGATTTTGAGAAAGTAACAAAATGTTTATAAAAGATCTAAATATATAAATTGATTGAATTGATCAAAAAAAAATTTTTTTTTTACAATAAACTGGCCGCTTGCTCAGAGGAGAAATATGGATTAAAACAGCTGAAAAATGGAATCATCACAGCCAAACAGTGTAACACACAATCCACAATAAAGCGTTCAAATGTGCACAAAGTGACAATGAGCCTGCCTTACTGTCTAAATCCATTCATTCTTATAATGCGCAATCAGTGCTGCTCTCTCTTCTAGCCCGGCACATACACCAATCGGCACTGCACTGCCACCATGGTAACTGGATTAACGAGCGGCGGTGCAGTTACTATGGGATGTCAAGATGACAAATGACAGTCTGTCTGACACCAAATCTGTCTCCTAATCTCAGCTGGAAAACAAAGGACATGGCTGGGAGACAGATGAGATGAATGAATGTGTGAATAAATGGAAGAGAAAAAAAAACACTGTAATACACACACACATACACAGATGCATGGCAAATTAAAGGAAGAGAAAATCAACATAAAACAAATCACCATGATTTTTATACTCGACAAATATTTAGTGACCCCTCGTGGCCTAAGCATCAGAGGTGTTGTTATCCTGAGGTAACAGGAGACCACTCCCATCAGGATAGAAATACTTCCTCCCTAGATACAGGTGAACACTCATATCAACTTTGTATTGATCTGCAGAGATCCTTCCCTCTGGGGGTACAAGTGGATCCAAGCCATTACAGCAAAATGCCTCCCACAGCTTAACAGTGCCATCATATCACATTTGTGCTTTGTATGTCTGTGTGTGGGAGGGTGGCATAGGTCAAAAGCACTGAGGTAATGGCAACAAAGGCAGGTTTAGAAGGAATATGCACAGAGCTGGTGGGCAGTCTCTCACCTTGTCAGGTGCTTGGCTCTGGAGGCTGCCAACATCCAGTGGAGTGATGAGGGGCACATTCTGAAAGCCGTCCTCCACGCTCACAGGTTTGGCGCCTTTGTCTTGCAGATTACTCCCCAGTTTCACCATCTTCAGCCTTTAATATTCCCTTATTTCCCTGAAGACTGCTTCTGGAAAGAGGAGGTTTTATTTAAAAAAAGAAAAAAGATGATGTTTTTACCTTTACAGCCTCTCAGGTCAATGAAAGCTGGCAAACGCAGGTTATTTGATGGGCGAGATTTTTATTGTAACAGCGGATAAAATGTTGAATTGAATAGACTCTAGCCCTGAAGTACCCCACACACAAAAAAGTGTTTAAATGATTGTTTTGTTGAAATCATTTCCGGAGCATAAGATTAATTAGTGAACGATTAGAGTAAAACAGGAAAGGGGGGATTTTTGGTTGCATTCCAAACATGCCTCTGACTGAAAACTACAGAAAACCAAAGAGAAAAAAATACCTTGTCTCTTCACCACCTTTTCTCCATCACAACAAAACCAACAGAAAATGAAGGGAAAACGCGTAAAAAAGGCTGTTACTTACCGCTGCTCGTCCTTGTCCGCCCGTATCCTCTGCGCTGCGGCACCGTTTGTGTCTGCTGGACAGAGGCGGAGGGAGCGCAGATGAGGAGCAGGTGAGGCTGGAGGCTGCTCTGCGGTGTCGCTGCTGCTGATGCTGCGGGAAAGCGACGCTGCACCGCCGGAGACGAACTGGACGTCTGGCGGCAGGTTTCCTACCAGCAGGCAGCCCAACCCCCTAATCCAAACAGCCTCTTCCTCTCCGTGTTGCTAACGCCAAGCCGCTGGAGTTGCCGCTAGGGGGGATGTTTTTTCTCCTTTAGGGAGTCTCGTTTGTTGTGCCAAAGTGGACGCTGGACTAGTGTTGCCTTTCAAGTTACCTCGTAAACGCCGGCACCTCAGGTGCGTATTCTGTAAGCAGCACATTTTGGACATTTGAGTACTTTCTTTTGTTAAACTAATTAAAGCGGATCAGGATCAAGCGTTGTGAAGTCTCAGAGCTAATAAAAGTGGACGGCTTGGGTTGGATTAACTTTTAACAGCAGTGCTTTGCGCCCTCTGAGCAGCACATCCTGATGGCATAGCAATTGTTATAAATTCTCATTTACCCAGTTGTTAAAATGAAAATTTGCATAAAGAAACAATATTTCCCGCATCACGTGAACACAGCATAAAAATGCAGGACTCAAACTGATTCTTTTGGTCCTATAGCTCCACCTGGCGGTGCAACAAGTCACACACACACACACACACACACACACACACACACACACACACACACACACACACACACACACACACACACA
>JAVDPK010001458.1:523287-540042 GCA_034780415.1 Cichlasoma orientale | reverse complement strand
CACACACACACACACACACACACACACACACACACACACACACACACACACACACACACACACACACACGCACACAGACTTAACAGTATAGCTGATATTTAAAAGCAGGTTGTGTCCATAAAAAGTCATTTATCAGCCAGAGACACAACTGGACAGAGTAGGAATACTACTACTAGTACTACTAATAATATTGCAAATACTGCTGCTAATCATATGAATGGTACTAATACTGCTGGAGCCAACTGGCAAGGTGCAAATACTGCTACTAATACTACTAAAACTGACACTACTGCAAATCTTTCTACTAATCCTATTAAGAAAAATATCAGTGCTACTACTAATATGAGTACTGCTGGAAACAAGGTATAACCCGCTCTGAAAAATATTACTACCCTGAAAAATATTACTACTAATACAAGTGAAACTAACACAACTTCAAATAATCACTACTTCTACTAATCCTACTTATAAAAAATACAAATACTACTACTAATACTGCTGTATACATCTGGCAGTGTGCAAATACTAAAACTAACACTACTGCAAATAATCTCTACTTCTCCTAATCCTACTAATAAAAGTACCAACACTATTAGTAATACTGCTGGAGATAAGTGGACAAGGTACAAATGCTGAAAATGCTACAACTGTACTGCTACTAATACTGCTATTAGTATGAGGCTGCATGGTGTAGTGGTTAAAACTTTTGCCTTAACTGAGAAAGATCCTGGGTTTGACACTGGGTCACGATGCCCGGATAAATGTCTAAATCAAACATCGAACATGTGGCGACCGCTGAGGACACGAGGAGCCGCCGCAATGACCTGTTGTGTAGAACCACAAACGTGCTATAAATGCACTATATCGCCAAAAGTATTAACTCATCTGCCTTCACACACATATGAACCTGAGTGACATCCCATTCTTAATCCATAGGGTTTAAATGTCGGCCCACCCTTTGCACCTATAACAGCTTCATCTCTTCAGGAAAGGATTTCCACAAGTTTCAGGAGTGTGTTTATGGGAATTTTTTATCCTTCTTCCAGAAGCACATTTGTGAAGTCAGACACTGATGTTGGATGAGAAGACTTGGCTCACAGTTTCCTCTCTAATTCATCCCAAAGGTGTTCTATCAGGTTGAGGTCAGGACTCTGTGCAGTGCAGTCAAGTTCTTCCACACCAAACTCGCTCATCCATGCATTTATGGAGCTGCTTTGTGCGCTGGTGTGCAGTCATGTTGGAACAGGAAGGGGCCATCCTCAAACTGTTCCCACAAAGTTGGGAGCATGAAATTGTCCAAAATATCTTGGTATGCTGAAGCATTAAGAGTTCCTTTCACTGGAACTAAGGGGCCGAGCCCAACTCCTGGAAAAAAAAAAACCCCACATCGTAATCCCCCCTCCACCAAACTTTACACTTGGCACAATGCAGTCAGACAAGTACCGTTCTCCTGGCAACTGCCAAACCCACCAAAGCGATTGACTCTGGCGATCTCGGCACACCAGGCGCTTCAGCGTCCACTGACCTCACGCTGTGATTTTACGTGACCTACCAGTTTGAGTCTGAATTGCTGTCATTCCCAAACGCTTCCACGTTGTTATAATACCACTAACAGCTGACTGTGGAATATTTAGTAGTGAGGGAATTTTATGGCTCGACTTGGTCTGCATGCGTAGGTGCTTGGTTTCATACACCTGCACCATGGAAGTGATTGGGACACCTGAATTCAATGATTTGGATGGATACGTGAATGTTTTTGGCAATATGGTTTATATCTGTGTAAGAAAGACATATTTTTATATTATTCTTATTATGAAGGGCTGAGCTTCCATGCATTTCTCCACTGCCAAAGCTACTGATAATTATTCGGTTTTAGCTGAGCACGATCCCCCTTCACCCTTTTGTGATGAGTAGTTACCCCATTATTGAATGACTGAACACAGCTATAATCTGATGCCCATTTCCGTATACTTACAGTAATGTTCCTACTGTGTCCTCCCAGGTTGAAGAAGCAGCTCCTTTTATGGTTCTCAGAGAACAGACTAAAGCAGGATAATTGGCTGTAAGCGAGACACAATACACCTTAAGTGATTTTGCAGACATTTCTTTCAACCATTACATCATCTCCTATTGTGAAAATCTCAAAGCTGAAGCTCTGTTTGCAGTAGAGAGATATCATCCTCTGGCTGCTCTGCTGTATGAGGTAATACAAATTATTTCTTCATACAATTTCCTGACACAATCTAACAAGCTCCGTTTGTTTGTCCATGGGAATCGGATGATGTCTTATTGATTTTTACCCTACAAGCAGAGCACCAGGATAGTTTAATCCCGCAGTGATCTTGTTATATTCATATTGCTGGGTGTGGAGCAGATATGTTTTATGCTATTCTAACCTCCACTTCCTGATAATAACTTGTTCTTTCCTCCCTTTTTTTTTTTTAAAGAAAGCAGTGCCTGGTCTCACCTGAAAAGGTAGGCTGTATCGCACAAACAGCTATCAAACATGTGGAAATTACTCTGTGAAATCTGCATTTCACTGATCAGAAATGATCTTTTACACACAGAGAGCTCCTCTACAAATCAGAGTACGATGCAGCCAGCTGGTGGTGTTACTGAGCCGTCACACATGTTGCGGAAAAACAAAAGAGAACCCAGTCGTCACTGGGTTCTTTGATTGGTAGCTACGAGTCTGGTATTAATGGATTCACAAAGTAAAAGTGTAAACACACTCCTTTTATACACAGATAGGTGCAGTGCTGTGAAAAGGTATTCCTGATTTCTTAGTTCATCGCACATTCATCACACTTGAATGCTTCAGATCATCAAATAAATGTTAGTATTAGGCAAAGATAGCCCAAGTAAATGATGACTTCATTTATTAAGGGGAAAGGTAATTGCCCCTAAACCCAATAACTGGTTGTGCTTCCAGTTATTAGGTTTGTTGGCAGCAACAGCTGCAATCGAGCATTTGCAATAACTGGAAATGAGTCGTTCACCTCGCTGTGGAGGAACTTTGGCTCACTCTTCTTTGCTTTAAATCATCCGCATTGGAGAGTTTTTGGACACAGACAGCCTGTTTAAGGTCATCTCTTTTCCAGACCGGATCGTGTGCAGTAGTATAAACGGACACATTGTCTGCGTTTGCAATAGCTCAGCTAATTTTAACACCTACAAACGTGTGCTCGTGCACTGTACTGCAGGTTCTACTTCTGTGTGTACTTCAAGGCGGGTCAGTAGATCAGCACGTCACTGCTGGTTAAAGCTGCAACACGGGCAGGGTCTGTAGATGGCCATGGCACACCATACAACCAAAGGTGAAGTCCATTAGAGAGACATTACTGTGACATCCATAAAAACGGTCTGAGCCCGAACATCCCTGTGATCAGACATACAGTAAATATGAGCAAATGCATAATGTGCTTTGTTCAATGATTTCATTTATTAAGGGAACAAAGCTATCCAAACCTACCTGGACCTGTGTGAAAGCTAGTTCAGTTTCAGTAGCCACACCCAGGCCTGATTACTGAGACCTGCTGAGTCGAGAAATCACTTAAACAGAACCGGTCTGACAAAGTGAAGCAGGCTGAAAGAAAAAGCAACTCATCAATGACATGATCTAAAGAAACAGGTGAGAACAAAGTCAGTGACATCTCTGAGTCTGGAAATGGTTACAGAGACATGTCTAAGGGGTGGGTGCTGCAGTGAACCACAGTGAGAACCTTTATCCACAAATGGAGAAAACCTAAAACAGCGGTGAACCTTCCCAGGAGCGGCCGACCTACCAAAATTACTCCAGACTCATCCAGGAGGTCACAAAAGAACCCAGAGCAACATCTAAAGAACTGCAGGCCTCACTCGCCTCAGTTAAGGTCAGAGTTCATGATTCAACAATACGAAAGAGACTGGGCATCCATGGGAAACTGCTGCTAAACTGGTTAACTCTCAGCCAGCCTTTTAAGAGCTGAAAGTTTAGAGGAGCTACTCGGCCACACAGCTGTATGACGACAACCGAAGAACATGGCAGGACTGTCCAACAGTCATCCGTGACGACACAAATAAGCACAACAAGCACAGGCTTTCATCACAGTTAAGATTTATTTCATTCAACATTTCACATTACAAATATTTAAAAATTATGCATACTGTTATAAATAGTTGGCTGCAAACAATTAAATAACATTAGATTTTTCTTTTTCGTTTCACTAGCACTTCTACAGACCAACTCCTAGAAATATGGACATATTCGTATTACATAACTTAATTAGAAAGGAAAATACAAAAATAGGAACTTATAAAGTGAAATGACAATAAAAATTAAGGTGATATCTTAAGTAAAAAAATGCTATTAATAAATACAACAACCTTCCCATACACAGTTAAAAACTATTGAAATCTTGCCATTAAGTAACATCATTAACAGACAAATATTTAAATATTT
Source organism: Cichlasoma orientale (assembly GCA_034780415.1). Classification (NCBI taxonomy): domain Eukaryota; kingdom Metazoa; phylum Chordata; class Actinopteri; order Cichliformes; family Cichlidae; genus Cichlasoma; species Cichlasoma orientale. The sequence goes on along the minus strand of JAVDPK010001458.1, from coordinate 535,601 downwards.
ATTTTCCTTCAGAAAATGTGAACCATATATTGTGGAGCACAATATAGCAATTAGTAAAAACTAGACACTTTAACATATTAAAAGCTTCACCTCAAAAATATAACAAAAATCTGATCAAAATTATAAAAATCAATTATACATTCCAATTAAAAATATACCAATAAACAGCTAAATACATTGTTGACCTAATAATTACAATGCAATCAATCACAGTAGCTTAAAATAAACAAAATAAGCAAATGAGCACAAAACCTTTAATGTTTTAAAAATAACTTCAATTATTTATATTAGTACAAATAGTCTGATTTCTTTTCTTTTTTACAAACACCAGCATGAAAAGGATTACAATAACAGTAGAAAATGACTGTGAAAAACATATTAACATCTTCTTTAATTAAATGTCTGCAATTAAAAATGGCATTAAAGAATTACATTGCAAAGAGTCTTTATCTGGAAAAAGGTTCAAAAGAAGTATTGCACATAACAACTTGAAGTTAACTTGCAACATTTACCACATTCAAGTCTTTAAGCTCCCCCTTTCCTCCAGATAGGTCTATGTAAGATCACCTCGACAGACAGCGGGGATAAGTTCTCAAGTCTTTTAAACAGTGTTCTATAAAGGATGCTCAAAGTCCTGCACTGCCAAATCAATTCAGAGTTAGGTTTCTTTTATCTCTCTGTCACGTGCATCCTGCAGAGGTCTGCGAATGGGGAAAGCGAGGAGATCGACACGTGGGGAGGGAAGAGGGGAAGAGGGTGAGGTGAGAGTGGGTTCAGGGTGTCCTTAACGTAATAGTTGAGAAACATTTGGTGCACACCACAACAATTAATTTTAATAGCTAATTCATGTACTTGTCATTTTCTCTTCTTTTTTTTTTTTTTTCTCGTCATGCATGCTAAGGATTACAATAGGTGCTAGTTGGCAAGTTCAAGAATATATATATATGCTTCTTTTTTTTTTCAAATATTAAAATATCTAAACACCAAACATCCATTCTTGTGATACGAGATTCAGCGTTAAGCGTGAACCAAATTTTGCATTCTCCTTATATAATAAGTTATGCTCCATCTATGGAGAGGAAACCAAGACAGAAGTTACCATTTCCAACTAGTATAGCCATTTTTAGAGACGTTAACAGCAAATCCAAATTACATGTCGGTTTTTTGTTTGTTTTTTTTCTTCTCGCCATGCTGTTATTGACCAGATCGACTGGAATACATCTAGTGTAAGAAAAGCTAAGACCAAGAGAGCGATACTCTTTGGTCTCTCCTCTGCAGATCTGAAGTCGCATCAACACAAGTGCGCACTTAGTTGTAAAGATTCCTCAGCACTGAAATGTATAAAAAGCATAATTGAAAATAATATATATTGAAATCACTCAACTTTTTAATTTTTTTTTCCTAAAATGAACATTTCCATATATGCAGATCTCTCAGTAACAAAAGTACAAAAGCTACCTTTCACAATGTGAAAAATTGAGGTATTGCAAAAAGGAGTTTCCCCATTTGTGAAAAATGTGCCTAAAATGACTGTTGGAAAAAGAAAAAAATATTTAGAAAAGTAGTGCATAATAAATGTTTATATGTGCATGACAAAATAATTTAGCTAGAAAACACTGTACCAAAAATCAGCAGGCCATGTATAAAATAATCTTTTTTTTTTTCATCTCATTTAACAGCAAATTCTTCACAAAGTGTTTTAATTTCTAAAATGCTCACCCACCACACCCACAAAACTAATGTCCAGGGTGCAAAACTGGTGCCAACAACACCACGCCGATATGAGGATTCTCACTAGTGTGTATAATCAAGTTTCTGTTCTAACTCCCTGACACTTAAATGCTCGGCTAATAGGTTACCACTGAGTGACTCAAACAAATGTGAGGATTAGTTTTACTTTCGCTGTGGGAAGATGTACTTTTTGTGTTACTTTTCCCAAACGCACAGACCTATTTCAGATTAAAATAACTAGCGCCTAACCGACGGCACACGCCTCCAATTTGAGCTACGGAGAGTGTGAGGCCTTGTTTGTCTTGCAAACCCCGTTGTTTTTGTTGTTTTTTTCCCCCACTGGTGTCCTAATGGTTGCACTGTCATTCATATGCATATATGCATACTATAAAGACAATGTTCAAGGCCAATCTTTGGTTTGCTGGAGTCCATCAGGGCTTGACAGTTAAGCAAAACTGGGTAGAAGTCACAGATTTAGGAAAAAAATATATATGCAAAAGGTTCTTGAAGAAAATGAGAAAGAAAACAAGAAAATTCCAGACAAGAAATGAGCTACAGTATGAGCCACTACTGCACAGCCATCTTTGGTTCCCAAAAGCCGCTGGGTACAGCCGACTGGTCCTGCAATCTCGTTATCGAGAGCAAACTGCATGTGGGTCACAAGTGTGCAGTAGTAGAGCACACTGCAGAGACTATCTTCATTTATGCTTCAAAAACACTGGATGCTGAGTTGGATTAGCTTGGCAGGAGAAAGGATAGAGAGTTCGCTGCAAGGGCAGATCCCTCCATGTGCTGACGATTCCGAAGTCAGATAAACTTTTAATTGCTTCTTTCGTTAAATGTAGCTAACTCTTGGATGCAAAGTAGAACTTTTTCCATTAAAGACTTGGGAGAATTGCACAAATGCATTAAAACAAAACTAACACAGACAGGTAGTTCCTGTTTGGTGGGAGCCCCGTAAAAACTGCAATAAAAAGGTGGTCCGCTTGACCGTCCTTCAATGAGGAGTTGCTTTAACCTCAGTCCTGAAGGATGTGGATTCAAGCCCCAAGCAGGTTTTGATCCATGAATGAGGCCCTCCTCTTTGTTAGCTGTAAGCTTAGCAGCAGAGGCCGCAGGCAGACACGAGGAGGGGATTTGGGGCTGAATTTATCTCTCTACCACTAAGCCTGTCTCTCCTGTAGCCTCCCTTTACTATACATTCCAATAATACACTGTATACTTTACGATGCTCTGTCACTAGCACAACCCTGGGTTTGATTACAAAAATAAGGAGGTGATGAAGCGAGTAGAAAACTGTGCCAGTTACATCACTCTCTGCCTGTTGCATCACTTCCCTCTGATTATAGTTCTAAGGAAAGGAGAACACCAGAGAGTGATAATGTTTTCTTTCTTTCTTGGTTTCTTTTTTTTTTCCTTTCTTTCCTCTCTGTATTCGGCACATTAGCAGCGGAGTTTGAGGTATTAGTTTTTGCATGTCAAAATGGAGATCAAAACCCAAATCGGTGTTGCTAAAAATTTGTTTTGATTTTCAAGTAACATCAAAATATTTGCTATGGTCCTGGAAATCATAACAAGAGGTTCAAACATTTTGATCTGGGAGGGAAAAGAATCCATTTCATTCTGCAGTGGGCTCGTTCTGCTCGTCAAAGTTAATTAAGATTCAGCTTTGGTAACTACTAAGGGTCTCACATACTGTATCTTCAGTATTTAAACTGGAAATAAGTGCACTCTTCTTTAGCAACACCCTTTTTAATTCACATTTGCTCTGGAGCCTCAGCTATCAACAGCAAACTTAAAGTGCCCCTATTATGCCTTTTGGATTCTGCCATATTCTTAAGTCTGAAACCTTTTCATGTATGTCAAAGTTACATGGCCATGCCAAGTGGAGTTGTTTCTCTCCCACAGAAAATACTGCTGCTGTACTGCTTGAAACTGTGGAAGGCTTTTCTTTTGTGATCTATCCATGTCACTAGGGGGGCCTTAAAGAGACAGGAGCTAAAACAGGGTGTTTTACACAGCGGGTTAAGACAGGCACTGCAGCAGTGTACAGTATGACAGAAAATTATGTTTTTGGACTTCACAAAGTCAATTTGAGTAAACTCCACCCCCCCCACACACACACAGAAAACAGTGATCCTTTAAACATGTATGCAAATGTGCAAAATAGGGACACTTTAATCCTACCTCTCAGAAATAAATAGCCAATCATATTCTCTTTAAACAGCATTTGCTCTGGAGACTCAATCCAAAATAATATGTAAGAGCTCTGCTACAAAGCAAATCAGCTGAATGTCAAATGACAAGTATTTGTTTCGGGGCCTCTTGTATCAAAATTAAAATAAATACAGTTTAGAAAAATATCCCAATTAAATAGCAGAGTACCATATCACACCTCAAACGTTTCTATATATGTATTTTTTTGAGAACTAATAAAAATATTTTAAAAATCAAACGTATAAATAAAATCATGTTACACGTCTCTCTTTTTTTTTCTTCCTCGACACATCTGGATATAAATCCAATTTTTCTTTTCCATCTTTAAATATTAATTTAAAAAAAATGCAAAAAAAAAAAAAAATGTTGGGTGAAAGTGGAGCAAAAAGGAACCAGCAACAGAAAAGTGCATTTATTTGTACAATGATTTGCGACTCCTGCACTACCTGCCCTCCTGCTCCTCTGTTGCCTCTCCCTCTCTGATTTCCGCTCAGTTCCAGCGGAAGGAGATGTGACGGGGTCGGTCGCCTCCCTCTTTCACCAGGGGTTTGTGAAACTCTCGGCCGGCGCGTGAATGGATGGCCGCCCAGCAGTACTCGCAGTAGTACTGTAGACAGGTGACGTTGGCGCAGAAGAACGGCGCAAACTTCCCACCGCAGCGAGTTCCCTGGCACTCATCGCACAGCTGGTCATCCAGCACATATGGCTTCACTTCCACCTGCGAGAAAGAGGTTGAAATCATTACAAAATAAAATTACTGCCAGCGAGGTGCAACATGAGCCACAACAGCTGCTGCTTTTATTATTTAGAATTATAATCATTACAATCAGCAGGAGAGAAAACACTGTTTTTGATACTATATATCCGATGTATTAATTATTCACTGCATTTCCATATAGCAATTACCTCTTTGTAATAGTCTGTTATTTGAGCGGTCTGCTATTTCCGCATGCACAAGTGATGCACAGGAAATGTGTCTATAATCCAGCTTATTGTAATTCTATCTTTCTGATATGAGTCTCACTGTTTGCTGTTCCCTTTTTATCGCTGCATCAGATTATATTAAGTTGGTATTCATGAAAACTGTTTCGTTTGTTTTTTTTTTAAAGCAATTGGTCATTCCCTTTATGTTGCCCTTTTTCAACAATTCTGCAACTTGAACTGAACCACATTTGTTTTTAAAGCAATCTCAGGTGTCACAGAATCAACCTGGGCTTAAAATGTGATTTAACAACAATAGCAATCACGACACACAAAACATGCAGTTCCTCTAATGGCCACTTGAGGTTATTTTAAAAAGGGAGACGATCTGCATAGACTTGAGTTTTGGCCTCTATGCACAGTATACTTTCATAACAGCTATATTACCAGAACTCTAGCCAGCGGTTGATCGCCCGGCGCTGCGCCATGCTGAGGTCGTCTTGCGCCGGGCTGAGAATTTTATCAGTTTGCTATCAGAACTCTTCACTGCAATTTGCAAGCAGGCATGCACACCTCGCACTCCACCCCATCGCCAATACCAGACTGATTTTGTTTTTTCCTATATTGCTGCACTATAGTATTATTTCACTGCAGTTTGCAATCTACCACCGGGCACGGCCAGTTTCATTGACAATGTGTACGCGCAGTGTTGCAACGGTCCGCGGGGCTACAGAAAGCAAAATGGCGACCAGGATGAATGCGAGGTGGAAGAAGAGGAAAAAGCGAGCTCAAAGGACAATTTCGGGCTTCCTATTAAACATAAAATCCCAGGAGCCGTGAGAGGCCTTGGAGCAAAAACTCACTTACCGTTATCCGAGTTTGTGGCTAGCATTAAAAACATGATAGTTCATGCTGACAACGTGTTGACAGATATTTCAATGTAGGAAGTGCTGTTAGCAGCTGATAGAATTCATAAAAAAAACTGGATTATAATGTTTGTGTTGTGTACACTTTTTACATAATTTCTGCAAACTCATTAGTGGAAGGAAACGGCACTCTGGGACACTGAATACGTGATATAAAAGTGTAACTCTTCTGGTTTATATGCAGAAAGAATTATTGCTCTATCGAGCTAACTGTTCACCATCACTCAATTAGCAAGTGGGCGCAGCATTTAGCGTTTAACAATAGCAAGCTAATTAGCATTAGCTTGAGATGCACTGAGTGACCAGCCAGGGACTGGAACTGGACAATTTTCAGTGTTCTTGGGCCTGACTGGTGAATGGCCGGTCAGCCTCCAACACGATTATGAGCTAGTCCTGTTTACAAAGACAAAGTGGCTAAAGCTATCCAGAGCTACACAGAGAGTAAATGGACATTTGTTTTGTTAAATAAATATGCTGCACCTGCTTTTGTTTGGTAAGATAAAATGTCAGGTAAAGATGATAGGTCTTAGAAAGAAAATCCAAATCATCAAAAAAATAAATTAATTAATTAATTAACAGCTCACAGAAAAATGGCCACAAAAATGGCAATCTCTAACTGAATTCCTCATTGGTATTTAAAGGGATGTTTAAAACTGCACTACTGACTTCACAATCATTGTTGAAATTTTTAAACTTCCTGTTTAGGACCCATTACTTTTGAAACACCTCTTACCTCCTTCCTTTCTTAGTGATGAGAGAGTATACTATTAGCAGGTGAATGTTTCTGAGGCAGTCATTGTAAAAAAATTTGCACAACACCACAATTATGCAAATCTTAAAAGAGCAGTATCTACTTAACGTAGACCTGCAGGATCTCTACTCAATTTATCTTCATTCACATATTGCCTGTGTCATATACAGGCCATTAGCATGCCTGCAGAGATTACTGTAAATCTCTGGCTGCTGACAGTGGTGAGTAAGTTACTGATAACCTTAACTCATAAGAATACTAGTAAAAAACAAAATTAAAAAAAAAGACTGTGCACCATTTTTAGGGTTTCTGATATTGAACCGGTGAAGCTCGGGAGTTCATAGCCTTTTATAGAGAATAGTTTTCCAGTCACAGTAGGAAAAATGCTAAAAATGGCCAAATTCCATTTCGATGCTTCACTTTCAAGGTTCTGGTATTACGCATGCTGGCTCACTGCCGTGTTACTGCAACATCTGAATGTAAAAAAAGCAGTAAAAGGTCAAAATGTCTTAATTGCTGGCTAAATCAAAACAGTCCGCAGAGTTAACAAAGTTGGGTGGAGGAATTTCAGACACTCCAGTTATGGAAGTAAAAAACTCATCATTGTTTCCACAAAAAAAAGTCACCATTAGAGCAGTTTTACAGTTTGCAAAGACATGAAAATCCCGAGTCCAAACCAACTGCACCGAGGTGTATTTCAGCTAAAACCATCTAATCATTTCTTTTGAACCTGATTTATTCTGTTGTACAAATGCTATTTTACAAACACAGCAGTATTATACTACTCTGTGTAAAGGTTAAATAAAAACAGGATGTAAAATTTTTAAGCCATCTTTGATGTTTGATTTAATCTAAATTTGACAGCTGTCAGCTTTTTTTTTTTTTTTTTTACTTCAACAAAAACTGTTAAAACTTTGCATCACCTTTGCACAACTGAAAGAAATGCCGCGAGTCAGAGCAGGAAGTAAGGTGGAGAGAGACGAATGAAGAAAGGAGGAGGCCGGGAGGGGAGACAGAAAAACACTGAGCTCTTTTTTTTTCCTTCCACTCACCCGTTTATCGATTTCTCCATGCTGCAGCTGTACAAAGCGAGCACTGATAGCAGCAATGTAGCTCTGCTGATTAGAGAAGGCGACCCGCCCCGCTCCCTTGGGGTACTTCAGCTCGGGGTCTGTGTCGATGCCAGCGTAGCAAACTCCACCGTACAGGCGGTCCATTATCATGGCCAACTCCACTGCAAAGAGGGAGGGCGGGGAAGACACACAGAATTAGATCAACAAAACATTTGCAAAAACAACTCTGATGCACAGAAGCAAACTGCACACCAACACAAAGATCGCTGGATGCAAAAATCCAGCAGTTACCTGTATTGGCACAAAGGTTTGCATAAACTCATGCCAATGTAACCAGGAAACACAAACACACAAGTTGATGAGAGTTGTTCATCTGAGAGTTTAAGCCATCAACACAGATGGATTAAAGTCCAGCAGTGACCCGAGTTTACTGACAGTCTTTATGAGTGTTTTTCTAAACAAAATTTAACAAGCATGCCATTTGTGGGGACAAAACCCTGTAAATGTACTTTTCAGCTTTACAACGGCCCTACTTAATATGTGGATTTTTCTTATTATTATTATCATTACACAGGGTTATAAAACATTTCATGCACTGCAGGGCCTAATGACCTTGTTCGTTACCAAAACTGCAGCGCAGAGGTCTAACCCACAGTTACCAGTGGTGCAGTAAACAAGAATGCAGTACACGTGACATTGTTATCAAGAAGAAAAAAAATTCTACACTGCACCGTGTGCCACAGAGACTACTTCCTGAAATAACCCGTGTAGGTCGGTGTCTCTAACTCCAGCTCTCTAATTTTAAGAGCACAGGCTGATCACACTGTAGTGTCTCACAGAAGGAAGCATTTTGCTTACGGCTGATATTTAAACTATTGGGAAAGTAACAGGAACAGGAAGTTAAAGAAGCTACTTATTGTTCTACAGAAATATTTAGATAGACAGTGGAACATAAGGAACAAAAAAAAAAAACACTGAACTTTTAAAAAGGCCTTTGACAAACACTTGAGATACAAAGCGTTTGCACAGAATATTCTTCATGTGTTTTTATTATAAACACTCATTTGCTGTCAATTCAGCTGGTGGAAAAAAGACCAACATAAAAGTGAAGGATACCTGCACGGAGCGGACGAGGAACTCCTCCCACAAAGATGGTTTTCCTTGGGTCAAGAGGTTGAGATCCATCCATCACAAAATCGCTGTCATTCAGGTTCCACGGGCGGATCTGGACCTGTCGTACACAAAACCAACAGTTTTTATTTAGTCTGCTAAGTTTTACTGAACTCAGGGGAAACACAGAAATTCAAGCAGATGGTTGCATTTGTGTGTGCGTGTGTGCGTTCCCACTGACCGGCTTGTCTTTGATGGTGGGGCTGGACACGCAGAGGTACAGCTTGCCGTCCTCCTCGATGCAGGCATCGATCAAAGCCTGCACTGAGCTCTCGTCCTGGAACAGCAGGAAGGCATAGCCTACACAAAACACAAGAGGGTTATTCACGCCGCTCGGGCCGCAGAGTACCGACAAAGAATCGTGCTGGAATTTAGTTCGCTGATTACTGTGAATGCATGTCTGATCACGACACTCTACTTTCACAGCAAGAGGACATAAGCTTTTACAAACAGACAAACAATCCGGGCGCGGTTAACAAATGCTTCAGATAACAGCCTGAAGACAAAACCAGACTGCTCAGATGCATAGATATTGATTGTAGCAGATTATCACACACTGCTTTACCGAAGAATACTGAAAGTCAGTTGCCGCAAAAACCAGCACAGTGTGAACAAGCTGTGATAGCAATTTAAGATACCTTTGGGAGGAAAATAGGATTTGCTCTCAGCTTTGTGAGGCCAGTCCACAAACAGGTGCCCAAACCGTCTGAAGCTGGCTGTTATCTCATCTGAAATTAAGAAAGCAGAATGGATCTTCATCGGCAGCCCACATCTTTTTCAAAGAAAACGCCAGGGAAGATTTACAGCAGAAGTCCTGCTCAAATTTCACAGTAAATTATAAGGAGTGTGCATTAAGAAGCCCAGTGTGGTACAGGCACAATTTTTTTTTCCAAGTTCCCATTTTCTAAGTTTAATTACAGAAAGGGATAAAATTAACCCAGGAATTAAATCCTCTTGATATTAATTATGTTACTACTGCACCTTCATCTATATCTGGGGGCAGTCCTCCAACAAAGACCTTGCGCGAGTAGCGTTCCACGCGCTCTCCATTCTGGTGGGGAAAGCAGTGTGGGGAGCCTAGTCCTGCGAGACCCTGATCTCCACGTTCGTCATCGGGGAAACCGTCCTCTATGGGGAAGAGAGAAGAGTGGCCTAAGAAAGAAACAGAAAAGAGGAGAGCAGAATAGATTTATCGTTTGAAGAGAAAACTGACACTGGGATAAAGATAACCATAAATGAACACTTTATGACTTTCATTCAGTCACTGCATTGAGCTGTCTATTGCAATTCCTATTACTCGATATACAGTTAAATGAAAAAGTATTTGCCCCCTTCATGATTTCTTATTTTCTGCATTTTTGTTACACTTGCATGTTTCAGATCAAACAAATTTTAATAGTTGTTACATTCCTTTGTGGACAAACATAACCCGAGTAAATAGCGGGACAATGAACCAAAACACACAAGTAAGTCCAACTAAATGGCTTTTTTTTTTTTAAAAAAAATTTGGAGTGGCCTCTAATCAAAGTGTGGACTTGAATGAGATGCTTCGGCATGACCTTAAACAGAAGATTCATGCCGGAAAACCCTGCAATGTGGCTCAATTAAAACAATTCTGTAAAGAAAAGTGGACCAGAACTCCTCCACAGCGATGTGAAAGACTCACTGCCAGTTATCACAAATGCTTGATTGCAGTTTTTGCTGCCATCGGCGGCACAACCAGTTATTAGGTTCAGGGGGCGATTCATTTTTCACACAGGGCCAGGTAGCTCTTTTTTCCTCGAATAAATAAAAACATTTAGAAACTGCACTTTGTATTTACTCGCGTTATCTTTGTTTAATCTTAAAATCTGTTTGATGACCTGAAACATGTAAATGTGAAAAATACTATAATATAATAAAAAAAATATGAGAAATCAGGAATACTTTTTCACTGCACTGTGACAACTTTAAACAAGTAGGGGTGAATGGTCCAAAATGCAGAGCTTGGCAGCGAATCCCTTTAAACCTTAAAAATCTTACAAAATAAAATTTTAAAAAATCTAACTATTAACTATCAAATTGGGAGACAAACAGTTAAATATCTGCATGTAGCATGTCACAGTCCTAGCCACATGAAATGCCACTTAATGTTTTGTTCTGACTAGCTTTCCTTATTCTTAATTAGCTTCCATGAATCACACGGTCAGGAACTGTGCCGTCTGTGAGCACTGATGAACATAAAGGTTATCGCATACACATTAGTCCCATCAGTGACAAAGTATAAATGTGAAGCAGCTTCATAGTGCACTGTGTGTGGTAGAGGTTAAGCTCCCCCTGTCCTATTCCTGCTCCTATACAGCCTGCCCTGAGCTGCTTTATGAAGATTTATGCAAAGGAGTTAGCCTTAACTGACAATGTGTGTGCCTTGCCATGTGTCTGCTCCTCTTGCAATGAGTGTAAATCAGGAATTACTCCCCGCCTCATTAACTTGTAGCTGAGTGTGACACCGTCTTGTATTGTCTGAGTTAATCTTGCAATATGTAAGCGAAGATGAGGAAAAGCAAGCGGAGTGAAGCATAATGAGAGAAACAAAAACTTGAGGATAAAAGATGCATAAGCTCACTTGACAGCGTGTAACAAGGCTCGACACTTAGACAATCATGCAGACAAACTCGTCACTTCACTGTACGTATACAAAAAGCACAGGCTCATTCAAAAATTACCGCATGTGCCCATTAATGTAACAACAAACCAGCAGCCCACACCCAATAAAATCATAACACGGCTTAACGTTACAAGATCAGTCAAAACACTGAGACATTTAAGGCGGAAAAATATGCATATGTAATGTATTCATGATTATATTTTACCTCGTCTCCTGCTATAATTCCTGGCTGCATGTGGAATAAGGACAAATCAAAGAAGAGGATGTTTATAAAAGTCACATAATACACATAATACCAATAAAAGTGCCAGGTGGTGCATGTCAGCCTGCAGGCCTTTGATTTTGTTCATCAGCGGTGAATCATAAACAGCCTGCGGTTTTGTCAGCACACTCACCATTATGCAGTTAAGAGTATGGATTTTTTTTTTTTAATTTGGTGAACTGCGCATTTTGACAGGATGCTGTATTTTTTTAATAAAAGGACACCTTGCTATTTATGCAGCACTTTCAAAATAAAGTGCTGACTCATTATCAGAAGGGATAAAGGAGGCGATCCAAACGCACACAGATGACAGAAGGACATCTCAGAGAGAAAAAATTAAAATTATTACTGTGGCAATTAAAAAAGAAGTTTTGCAATTCAATTAGGGCAAGGGGATAACAACACTTAATAAGGTAACTAGAGGATAACATGAAGTGTGATACTACATGTATGATTTAAGATGAGAATCACAGAGCCGATGCTCTGATTGATACCCTGAGTTCCCTAAATCCTGGGAATACCGACAGAAATAGCACAAAACCTGGAAATGAAGCACATCTGGAATGTCTATCAAAAATCTAATAAAGGCTTTAGGTAAAATTGGGGGGGAGGGGGG
>JAVDPK010001458.1:503113-513907 GCA_034780415.1 Cichlasoma orientale | reverse complement strand
ACGTTATGATGAAACTGGCTCTAATCAGGCCCCCCCCCCCCCCCCAAAAAAAAAAAACCCTGAACAGGATAAGCAGAAGAGGGAATATGGATGGATGGATGGATGGTTTGTTTAACACTGTATTTACTGTCCAAATAATGACAAGCACTGTAATAATTGTGTGCTATCTGATGGAAAATATGACACATCTATAACTATGAAGGAGGTCTACATATCTGCCTCCTGCACATCACAGGTTCGCTAAAAATACAGACAGGCTAAATGGAAAACACACTTTGAGGGTATACACTCATCTCCTGTTGGCTTTCTACCTAAAGCCATGTACTGAATCATCACTAGTGGATGAGATTATTTTTTGTTCATGGCATTTCATGATATTAAGCATCAGTCACAAAGGCCTACCTATTGGAAAGTGGTTGCTGGGGGGGTGGAGGGAATCAGTTGCAACAAGGGGGCTGCACCAAAAATCTAGAGAAACATGCCTAGAGACTGATCACTGAACCCCCATTGGTAAAAAACCAGTCATTAGGGAAAAATGTGTATTCCCCAAACGGTCGCTAGCAGATTGCTGCGGTCGCCTGTTGTTTGCCTGGAAGATTCTTATTTGTGTGCAAATAATTTACCATCAATAATAACTTACCATCAAATGCCAGTGACACTAGAAAAAGTGCAATGCAAACCAGAAATGAAGAATGATCACCTTCAAAGTAAGTGCCTTACTATGCAATCAACGCATTTCAAAAGGTGCAACATTTACATGTGGGCAACGTTTCCAGTTTAAATTGCACACTCTCACTAGAAACTAGGGGTGACAGCTGCTAGTGACCAAAGCAATCACAAGGAGGTGTCCCATGTAGCGCCCTATACCTCCAATTTCACCTAGAGACAGAAACAACCAATACACATTTTTCTCTAACGACAATGGAGGTTCTAGGCATGTGTGACTAACAGTCCATAACAATCGATTTCAGAGTGACTTCCAGCAACCTCCAGCAAACACTTGCAACTCGTCGGGGGAAGAATCACTTTTCGTTAGCAACTGGTGGTCGCCAACCAACATCTAGGCCTGCGTGACTTAGAGCCTTCTATGAAAAACATCCTCACTGTCAACACAATGTAAAATAAAAAAGTTGTCTGTTTCATGATCTTGATTGACAGCTGGCATCTTTACCTTTCAGGCTGTCCTGTTCAGCTCTCATGATGTCAATCAGGGAGCTCTCCAGAGTGTTCATATTGAAGCTGTCGAATGACCTGGTGCGCTCCTAAACAGAAGAGAGAAAGAAAAGAAACACGGTGTCATTTTTTTAACCTGCATCAAAGACATGCATTTAACACAACTACTTTAACAATAACGATGTGGTGACCAATAGCGTTAATATTTAAGCTGGACTGACAAAAACTGCCTTTTAGTGTAACACTGACTCAGTTAATCTAAGCAGGGCAAAGACTGCATCTCCACAGCTGCAAAAACTTCACACCATGCTTGAAGACTTTTGAACAAAAAGAATTTAAAAAGGAAAACAGCCACATGCTTTCCTGTTTTTCCTCACTTCCCTCTCACTTGAGCTCATTCTCATTGAAAAGACTTGACAGAAAGCTTTGTTTCTATAAATGTATGTTTCTTTCTACCAGACTTTGAATACAATGACATCAAACTGTATGACCCCCCCAACTAAGTAAAAAATTCCCAATGCACTTTGCTATTGGTTTAAATAGTGGGAAATGATAAACAAAAGTTAGGATATTTTCAAAGTAAGAAGTGAGAAATAAAAGAAGTTAAAAGATTTTTTTGGCTCAATTTTTGTTCAGCTTTATTGTGTGGGATTCGTCCTAGTTTTGCAGTGCCGCCAAAGAAGCAAAAATAAATAAATAAACAAATCCTCAGAAGGCGCTTATCTAACAACAGGAAGAAGAATTAAATGCTGTTCTTTTCTTTTATTAAATCTAGTTTTTGCTGTTGGCAGTTGATTTCTCTGTCTTATAAGATGCCCCAATAAGCTTCATGTGTTTAAACCCAACCTTAATTCCCTTTTTTGCATATTTTTGTGTGCTTTTCCTACAGTGCAACTTGCAAACTAAACACAACTAAGCAATAAACACACTCGTTCAATGAGGCAACATAATGAAAGTCAACAGTAAAACAAGCAGTCAAATGAAGCATGAGCCAAGCAAATTCCTAGGCTGTTTTATCACCTACAACAAGGGCATCCTTGGCATGCCAGCCGGCTACACTGGATATGTTTGTGTATGCACACACAAATACGTGTTAAGACACACACACACGATGTGTATATACAAAATATTCTCACACCAAAACACGTACCCATACACAAACACACACTCCAAGTGGCATGCTGATAAGGTTTCAGTCCTGACTCCACCTTGGCCAGACAAAATATGCAGGCTATGTCAACAACGAGAGAAACCAATGAGCTCTTTTGGTTTCTGTTTCTCCAAAACAACTAAAAGTTGAGTATGAAAATTACAGAATTGATCTCTAAATGTCTTATGTTCCCATGTCATGTCTTTCAATGTCTCTTTGCTTCTTTTCCCCTTCATCATTTTCCAAGTTATTCTCTAATGAATACCAACTTTAAAAGCAGAAATGCCTTAAGATTTTATTATTCCTTAAGCATGTGGCAGCGATCTCACACGTCACAGAGCCAGCAATTGTTCTAGCTACAAGTTGTTGTTCATAAGTAGCACCCTATGACTAAAAAGTTTAGTTATGTTTATTCTCTCAAAACACAAAATATGTATGTCCTACTTTCAGTTTTATCTAAGCCATCAACCACTTGATTATTTGAAGTATTGCTATGAAAAAAAAGCATATAAAACCTATTCCAACCATTTGCAGAGGTACACTCAAAGTACAGTATCCATTAGCATTTTGTGTAAATATGTAAATGTGGTAAACTGTAAAACACACACCAGAAATTAATACAATGCAACAAAAGGAGGAGGAGTGGGTGCCTGACTACAAAGGTCCATGCTTCTAAAATAACACAGCTAGAAAACATCTGATCAGCTCAGGTTTTAAGGCTGGAAAACATCCACTTAGAAGTGATTAAACCTGACAAGATGCTTGACAGACCAGACTTACAAACCTTGTCAGCAATGCAGTGCTAAAATAACAAAAGCATCAGTGTGCAACAATGTGGCCTCTTTCTTCCTAAACCTAATGCTGTGCATGGTTCAGAAAAACTGCAGAAACTCGAAATGTACGTTTAAAAACTATAAGCAAAGCAAGCAGTGAATTCATACAATTTAGGGTGTAGCAACAGTGCGCATAAAGGTTGAGAACATCCTGACAAAAACAACAACACAATGTAAGCAGCTCTGCCCTGGGCCTGACTGATAATGGACACACCTTGCACAGAGAATTATCCAACATGTCAGTAAAGCTGTAGTATCAGTCGCTCTTTAAATTCACTGTTGTTTCTTCAACAGCATCTACGCAACGATCTCTAGCATTATTCCAGCAACCAAGTCAAACCCTCACAACAAACTGCAGGCAGAGCCAGAAAAGAAAGAATAGAAAAGAAAGGTTCATAGCCCTCTGTGTTACCATTAAATCGGCAGAGGTTAATTGCTAAAAGGCTCAGAAAAACAGCCCTATGCAAGTGAACTATACTACCAAGGGTTGACTAGGAGGGCAACACACTTTCTTTTTTTTTTAATCTAGCGTCTGGTGTCTGGAGTGGCTCACCAAAATTCAATAGCTACTATCTGATCGGCTGAAGAGCGTGGTTGGGTATCTGGCATGCTTGGCTGGTAAAACAGCCAAACTTCCCAGCTGTAGCCAAATTTCTTACCAGCATTTGAGCTGACTACAACAGAAACAACACAGTGGAAGAACACACCCAATGCACTCTCTCTCTCCCTCAAAACAAATATCAACACAGGGATATAGGCCAGATTGTGTCCACCATTTTCTCATATCCGCTTCAGTATCATATGTGGACTTAGGCTATTGCCTGAGGACAAATAAGTCAAACACTTCAAGGCAAGGGAAGCAGAAGAAGTAGTGCAGGAGTGGTTTCTGCCTTAAGTATACATCACTGATGAATATATTCCAACATGACGCCACAAACATACAAATAGGAAGCAGCCAATTCAGAATATATTTTTGGATTTGCACACTTTGAGGCATCAGTTTATATACCATCTTCTTTGGGTGGTGTAGTATGACATGGTAATTCCATTATATCGTTTCTGGATAATAGAAATTCATTTTATGGCTGAGATGGACTCAGTATGGTGGACTTAAGGCCTGGCTGGTGCTCTGCAGTTGCTAAGCATTAGCCTGGAGAGTGATTAATCATCAGATTTCTGCATCTCTCTCCCTCTCTCTATCTCCCTCTCTCTCTCTCTCTCTCCCTCTCAACAACTGGCCAGCTGACCAGCAAAGTACTTATCCCTGACAGACTGCAAACATGCACAGATGCATGCACATTAGCTACAAGCAAGAGCATTACAATTTATATGGTAGTTCGTGTATTCTATAAAAGCATAACAACACAACCCAACGTATACACTTAAAAACACATGCAGCCACTTCACACTGGGCATCATTGCAAAAACATCTAACCCTGAAGCAGTCTATTTAAAGCAGATAATGTCAACAGTGACATTGCAGTTTTTTTTACTCTGCATGATGGGTGTGAATTGCTGGTTGTATGCAGCACGACAATGTTACTCTACCAGGCCTGGTTGCTATCTGCTATAGTTCGACACTAAATTAACAACTATGCACCAAACTGATCATCAAACTTTAAACTTATCACTTGACTGTTACTCAGAGTTTGGATTATGGGAGGCATAGAATTGGGCTTCTTATTTATTATTCAATTACAATTACCTCTCAGACAGTCATCCTTGTCGATAGAAACAATTCAGTTCAGTCTTTTAAGTGTTAAAAGCTACGCATTCGCTTCAAAAACTGAATTAGCCACAACAATTTCTTTAAGCCTAACGTGATGCCAAAATGATCGGCAGGGTTAAAGACACTGATGAGAATTTTGCCTTCTTTTCTGATCTTTTTTTGGGCATATTTATTGCTTACAAAAATAATGAGAAGCTCTGCGGTTTATTAAATGCTAATATGGGTTAGCTTTCCAGGAAATCCACAAGTGGCACATATGTGTCGAGCAAAATAAGCCTAATGTTAAACGCTGCATACTGTGATTCACGTGGTGCACACTAGTTGGTTAACACTGACTGAAGGTTGAGCAGCAGGACTTTGCCATTCTGGGCAATGGGTATATTTGTAGAGTCCCTGCCACTAATGTTTAGACTTTTATAGAAAGTCTAGAAAACAATATGTAGAGGGATTTTGACAGGAGATGTCACAAATCTGGACAGGAGAGTCTAACATCAGCTGCATCCATAGCAGACACCACCACCATGTTTTTGTTGCCTTAATGTCACAAGAGCTCAAGTCACGTATCTTTGGAAAAATAAATAAATAAATAAGCTAACTTAACCAGGGCTATGCTTAGCTATGACTGTGCCCCTGCTTGCTCTAAAGAGAATTTAATCTTGGGCAGCACCAAACTGAGCAGCCTCCAACAGACTTTCATGACATGTAGAGTCATCAAAGAATGATTAAATCCAACATGCTGTGGGTGATTAACTCGCAACATTAATCATCAATGTCAACTGCCTGTTAAAGAAAAATGGAAGCTGAGGTTGGGTAAAAGGATGGGGAAAGAAAAGGAAAAGGAAATTAAGGATACACCGCTGAAGTCTAATTTGTCAGGTGTGTAGAATTTAGAGGTTGTATTTAATAGTTCTCTTACATTCAATTGTGGGCTTTTAATTACATCCCTGAGATCTATAAAAGAAAGGAAAGCCAAATAAGGGAAGGTAGAAATGGCAATGAAAGAGAGAGGAAAGGAAAAGCAAATAGTGGGGTAAGTCATCATATACAGAGGAAAAAACAGCGTGGAGGAAAAGGAAACAGGTGGTTCTTTTGATGCTCGTGGTTATTTAATGATCACAAAATTACTTTTCCTTAATAGAAATATGAGACATGGCCAAGATAAAGTGGACTGAACTCATTCCATCCATGTTTAGACAGACAACACAACAAGGCCAGTGATAATGAGATTAGCGCCGCGCCGAAACAATCGTGGTTGGAATAGAGTTTGAGCCACGTCAGGTTAGGCTGACGTACACAGTGTAGGAGGAGCAGCCGGCTACTGCAGCCCTACACAGCAGTACGTGTGAGCAAGATAAAAGAAAAAAACTGACAACAGAAAATGTTAATGAACACTTGGCAGCGTTACTGAACACGACAGCCTAACGGATGCAGCTCAAGCCTCAAAACACAAGGACACTGTTGAAAAGAAAGGTCGTGGGGGGGATATTTTGGCTATTTTAAAGTCCAACAAAGAACAGAGTAGCATACACTGCAAAATGTGTGGAAAGCATGTTTCCACAAAGGCAGAAACATGCCTTTACCATCTCAAGCATTGCACAGGTGCAGATCGGACCGTTTACCTGCACAATGCAGGACTTTACCAGTCCCAGACACTTTCTCCCGTACCATGTCTTACGACAAAAAAACCCCCAAAGAGACACAATGATATCACAAACGCGACAGCCTATTTTGCTGTAAAAGACATGATGTCAGTTAAGCGCAGATGAAAATGTCGGATTTAAGCACCTGATTAAGGTAACTGACCCTCATTACTAACTCCCTGCCCATTATCATTTCTCTCAGATGGCAATTTCTCAACTGTACACGGAGTGTAGCGACACAGCCGAACAGCTGTGTCATACTTTGCTGCCACATCAGCTCTGTGGTCAAGTTGCTCATCTGATCCACTGTCAAGCCTCACTGCCCACTTCACCAAGACAGTAATGGACTTCCTGTGTCTTTTTTTTCCTTTCTATTTATTTATTTATTCGTTTGTTGCCTTGGAGCACAAACACAATTAGGTGAAAAAAAATCATATTTCAATCAAAATTAACCTTGTACTCCTTTACCCAGGAGTAAAAAGAAACCTTTAAGCTTGATAGAAACAGTGATTTGTGTTACATCATATGTATCAATATATACTGATAAGAAAAAAGTTATCACTGTAAGATCTTTTTCCACATTTCTCTCTTCTTCCTGGCCAAAAATTTCAAAGGACCACAGCGACATTAAATAACCCCGACTGTTAAAAACAACCAAATATTCAGTGTTGTCTGAACAGTGTGTGAATGTGTGATTTGGGGTTTTAAAACGAGTAACAGAGGGAGACGTTCAAGCAGTATTCAAACTGCTTGGGGATTAGATTGAACCAACTTACTGTACGCAATCAGCAAAATTAAATATAATACGACACCTGAAGATAAACCCTGCTTTGTTGTCTTCTTATATCACACATGTTGAAGACCTAGGCCAGGGACCAATTAGAGCTTATGCGCACATACACAAATATACACAAGTGCCCTTTCTTCCTGTTGCAGAGCGTCTGTCAAGGGTGTAAGAAGGGCACAATGAGGCTGTATGAGCAGGAGAGTTATGTGCTTGCCAGTGCAGCTCACACCACTCATTAGTCTAAAAATATATATATATATTTCTCTAATTTAACACCACAGTCACAAGGACCAGTGGTAATGGTTGTAACCTTGGGCTTCAAATGACCAAGAGAATTTGAAGATTATGACAGTTTGCATTCACATGCCACACGCAGGCAAGGAAGGCGACCTGAAATGACTTAAAAGGAAATTTGTCAGTGTCAGCGTGATCATGTTCAGGATAATAACGCATTGTGCCAAACACAGGCAATGTAAATAAAAATGAATAGAAGAAAACCAATTTTTGAGAATAAATGTAGGTAATAAGACAATGACATTTGACTCTGCTAGTCCAGTGTTTATGTTTCTGCTGCAAAAATGAAAGTTTTCATGAATGCACAGTGCACGTATGAATGGATATTCGCACATTCTTCTCTTATCTCTTCTCAGCTGGAGTTTACAAACAATGTCTTCTGTCCGCCATCTCCAGACGTAATAAATAGCTGTATTTTACACTCAGTTTTGCCAGACGCAAAGCGACAGACCAACAAAGCCCTGGAAGTGGCTGAAAAAGCAAAGCCTCACATCACTTTTATTTATCGACAATTAACTTTGGACAGGAAAGAGTTTGTCCGACTGTGCTTCCCACAGTTCACTCAGTGTTCGTCTTCATCCTTTCATTAAAAATTTAAGTGTTAGCAGTTTTCACACATGTACTGCAACCCTGAACCTTTGTAGGATGTACCCAACAGAGGTTGATGCAATTCCTGTATCCAAACGCTTGAAAGAACAGCCACAAAAGAGCTGTCTGAATATGATCTTTCAGCCTCCTGAGCTCCATCCATCAATCCATTTTCTTAATCCAATTCAGGATCGGGGCTGGAGACTAGCCCAGCTGTCACTGTGTGAGAGGAGAGGTAGGCCCTGGACGAGTCGCTGGTATAACACAGAGCTAGTGCAGAGACAGACTATATTTCTTACTCACAGCCAATTAACCTAACATGCATGTCACTGGACTGAAGGAGGAGGCTGGAGTGCCAGGAGACAAAAGGAGAACATGCAGACCCAAGACCTCCTTGCTGTGAGGCGACAGTGCTAACCACTGTGCCGCCAACCACTGAGCTACAGTATTTTCCAAACATGCATCTATTTTCTTAACCTCTTATCAAATTCAGGGTCACGGGAGGGCTGTAGCCTATGTCAGCTGACGCAGGGCACTAAAGAGCAAATATTTAAGGCTCAGGCTGGTTGGGTAGAAACAAATGGCCGAACAGTCTAACATTCATCATCAGTCCTACTTACAATACCACGTTACTGGTCATTTACATAATAATTCATCAGGCTTACAGATCTGATTCTACATATAAAGACGTTTTTAATGGATTAGTTGTGTTTGTCAAAGCAGTAAGTAAAACCACACTCTGCAAAGAAGATTTTCTGAATATACACAGAGGGAGTTTTAATAACGTACCTTCAGATAACAGCGTCATTATTTCTAAGCTGCACATACAGTCAGGAGCACTGTAACCAACAGTTACCCAGGTGGCTTACTGAGACAATATCCTGTGCTGGCTTCTCTACCTCAGACCCTGCAGGTCTTTGACCTGGTCACTGGCCAGATTTACCAGTCCGAAACAGCTCAGTACACCTGACACAGCAGCAGGCTTCTGACCTTGAAATTCATGGGTGAAGAATTAGAGGACAAAGAGGGAAAGACTAACAGACAGAAGAAGAAAAAATGAAGGGTTTCCTGACATTTAAAAAGTACAATTTTCTGGTCAAAGGTTATTTACTAACTGAACCGTGCACTGGCAGTTAGCAGCAGTGTGCCTGGACAGCTAACCATTGTAACATACCTGACCGATTGCATTCCATTAATTTAATGCGTTTCTGTGGAGCGAACTTGTACTGCAAATGTCACAGAAGTGCTACCTTACAGGGGTCAGCTATGTTACCCTTATACCACATTAAAACGCACAGAGAAGCAGATGCTGTGAAATGATTTGATCGAACACAGAAGGCCTGAATAATGTCCAACTGATCCTTCATCCGTCGTGTGTGTGTTGAAACTCAAACCGTTGGAAAAGGCTTACAGTAGAAGCGATGTGACACAGGTCTGTCTAGTTCAGAGTTACACAAACTACAGTGTTTCATTTACCAAATCTGGGCGTGCCTTGTGTAAGACAACCTGTGTAATCAGTCATGTGAAAAGTACGTGATCTCAACAAACACTGACGAGCACTATTTTAAAAATGGTTTAATAAAAAGCTCAACTAAGCTATCTTTCCCCCATGATTTCCTCTTGAGTATTTCTGTAGCTAAGAAAATAAAATGGGAGCAAATGAATAGGAAACGGCCTAAGCCAACTGATCTGACGGATGTGGCAATTTTCATGTCACGTGTAAATGCAAGCATGGACTGTGAAAGTCAAACAGCACTTGGATTGATATATTTAATAGTGAACTACCCAGAGAGGGCACTGATGCTTGGTTGGCTGTGCGGTAATTTAACAACGGTTTCTACAGTAACAGCTTCAACACTGCATCATAATCTACAGGACATGTTCAAACCTAAAATGAAACATTTCCAGATTTGTTTTTTGTTTTTTTTGTGGAGGAACAAAACTGAGAAAAAGGAGAAAAACAACTAATGTGTGGTTCAGAATTTGATATGCTTATAAGCAAACCCTTATTTACATGTAGGAAACAATACCTCAGCTGGAACAAATCCTGATTTCCATATGAAGTGCATATGAAGTGAATGTTCCACAGCAGCTGCATTATACAATATGAGCCAAGCAACATTAAGATCAGAGTGGATCTGAGTGGAAGATGTGACTACGGGCAAAACAATGCTGATCCACATCCACACGAAGTGAGGCGAAAACAAATCTGCATGAACTGACAACGTTCGACTTGAGCAAGTGTTTGCAATTACGCCAACGTGGCGTTCTTGAAGAAAAGAAGCAAAAGTGGAATTTGCAGCAGGCTTTGAAACTGGCCTGAGGAGTATCAATATATACATATGCCATTTGTTCACAGCCGTCGTTTGCAATCGAAACCTATATTGGAAGTTTCTTGTTATTTGAAAATGAGTTACCACTTACATAACCAGTCCTCCTCTCCCTCTCTCACACATGCAGACACACAGTGAGGCCATTCTACGCCCAGCCTCCATCTGCCCTTGCAGTATCAAGGGGGCAAGAGGACAATGCTACTTTAGTTGATCTGATTCAGCCATAAGGAAGAGCAACATACTGCAGCTACAGCAATGCTAGCTTAA
>JAVDPK010001458.1:488462-503013 GCA_034780415.1 Cichlasoma orientale | reverse complement strand
GGACAATGCTACTTTAGTTGATCTGATTCAGCCATAAGGAAGAGCAACATACTGCAGCTACAGCAATGCTAGCTTAACTCTAACGCTGGGATGTAGCAGTCGGGCATCTCGAAATGGATGCAGAATCCCAAATCTGACTTAAGGACTGCTTGATACCAGTTGTAACCCTTTCATGTCTACGATCGTTTAAAGCTTCTAAGTATGTTGGGAATGTTTATTTATCAGTATGCGTTTTCTTGTTTGTTTTTTGTAATCCAACAGCTTTTCTGTACTATGCAACAGCTATAATGCTAATCTGTAATTTTGTGCTTGTGAAGACATAACAGCTGCGTATGAGCACCTCTGCACACGGCAGGAAGGAGGAGGGAGACAGAGGGAGACAAAGTGAGACCCCCACCCCACCATGCGCATAAAGTAATGTTTCTATACCGTCGAGAGAGTATCACGGTTGACCTCATTCACATAGCATGATGAATGATTTTTGCATACCTTAACTAATGAACATAATTGGACAGATATCAGCTGAACAGGTAAAACAGAATTAGGTCATAACATTTGCCTGGTTCGATTTTTTTTTTTTTTACTTTTAATTTTTTAAGCTGTTTTTATGTCTAAAAGTTGTTAATAGGAGCCATAGGATAAAGATGTACATTAGCTAACTATTCAGTTATAGTTCTGGTTATCTCGTTTTAAACTACAGAAATGCTATTTCAGATAATGAGGCCATCATATGTAGAAGTAATTCCAAAAGCTCATGAGCTAAAAGAGAGAGGGGATGTTCCTAATATTGTTCTTGTAATGGACTCCACCCATCAAGTGTATAGAGGTGATGTGGCAACCCGAGACCACAGAAGTTTAATGATATTCAGTGACTTCAAGTAAAAATGGGTGCAATAATTGGAGTGGGAGCTAAAACGGCCTGTTTCAGACAGCCAATGAACTGTACCAACACCCAGTACAAGACAAATATGGATGTTTTTTTAGCCTACTCATGCAAAGCTACTCTAGCAGAGTTCAATAATAATAAAAATATGGCGCTGGAAATGAGCACAACAGGCCCCCTTTAAATAGGCTCCTCATCAAAGCGAAATGGAACAGGTCAGACATGAACCTGAGCCTCACAAACTACCTACAGCAATTAGCCGTTAACAATAGTGATCCTAAATAGCTGCTGAGAAGCATTTGCTCTCTCTCTCTCGCTCTCTCTGATGCATGTCAAGACATGTCCGCACAACCACCTCACTGTTCAGCCTGTGGAGTACTGTGAGTCATTAACTGCTAATGGACATGAGAAAAGGTCACAGCAAGCATCAATTTTAACAGTTTTTAACTTTGCTTGTTCAGAGAATTTTGGGTTCATTGGTAAAGAATGTGCCCAGGATATCTGCAATCTATATGTTCAGCTGGGATATTGACAAGCCGCTGAAACAACAAAGACAGGCAGTCACCTAGACTATTTAACACAATCCATTTTCATCCATGATGACTTTGGGAGCCAGTGGCAACCAAGTAACTATGACTGACCCCAAGATAATTTGACAAAGTAGACTGCCGGGCACTTTGTCACAAGGTATGAAAGTAAAGGATACATACAGTACTTAAAGAAGCATTTCATCAGATCATCAGGCCGAGATGAGCCCACAGCCACCTCTGTCTCTCTATCCCCTCCTCCTTGTAACGACCAAGACAATCAATCATGGGCTAGATCAATAGAATGAATTTATCTCCATGCCCCCTCTACCTCTTTCCATTACAGCTGGTTTCTACATGTGACAGTACAATTATTTAGATAGTCTTCACGGTATGTGGATCCAGCTAATAAAATAACACTATGAGCAGCTGGGATTTTTTTTAAAGGGGTGGCTAGCCATCCTATGTTATACAGTAGGTAATTAATGCAACTATAATTCTAAAAAAATTATCAGACACTCTTTCACACAATGAAAAAGGTTGATAGCCCAATATAAGGAGTAATGAACAGAGCTGGGTTCATGGATCTACAGTATTAGATTTTTTGCTACCATTTGTTTCTGACTGGAACAAAAGCAATCCCACCACGATGCACTGTTATTTATCACTTAATGTAGATTTTAGTTTCTGACATTCTTGGCTCTCCTTGTACCCACCATAGCTGTCTTCATTTCTTACCTCCCTCTCCCATTTCCAAATCTTCCCATCTTTTACTGTCCGTGATGCCTCCCCCACTCCAAAACCTCCTCCTTCACCCCCCACCACCTCATACACGTGGCACACACCACTGCAGTGACAGAGCCACATTAGTCATCGCAAAGGACACTCAGCTACAGAAGTACAGAGTCCAATGACAGATTTAACACAGTAGCAGAAGCATCGTGTAAATCCATGCCCTCCCCCTGCGTCTAAAAATAGCAGCTGTACCACATAATGCTATAATATTAATAGTTAACATAAATGACACACTGCTGTTTAATAATTCAGGTGACGAGCAGCTACAGCCGAAAAATATTCAGAACCAGACATATGTGTCGGACATCCATGCTTTGTATACAACATTAGGGGAGAAAAACATCACTATTTACTACAATTAATTAAAATTACTGCTAAATCATTTGAATAAACATCTCAGAGACAAACTGACCTGAAAGGGGAAGATGTTATCACTGCGGCCAACTCCATCATCCATCCAGGACTTGGGGTTGAAGCCTGCGGGACTGTTTCGAGGGTACTTCTGGGATGCCACATGGTTGTTAGGGAAGGTCTTCTTCAGTGGTGAGATAGAGTTAATGGGAGTCATCCCGCCATTCAGCCCACGTCGATAATCTCTGCCTTGAGATCCTCCCCAGCCGCCACCACTACCATATCCCCCTCCGGGACTCCAGGAAGTGGAGGAGGCGGGGGAGGGAGAGGGACTCTGGTAGCTGGCTGGACCCCAGGGGGACGGGGGCTTGTTCAGGCTGTTGGACAAATGCGGCAACTGGCTGAAAGCTGCATTCCTATGTGGGAAGGGCGGTGGAGGGTGGGGAGAAGCTGGAGAACGCCGATGCTGCTGGTGTTGGCTGTGGGGATGCTGGAAATGGGGATGCGGTGGGGGAGCCGGGTGGT
Source organism: Cichlasoma orientale (assembly GCA_034780415.1). Lineage (NCBI taxonomy): Eukaryota > Metazoa > Chordata > Actinopteri > Cichliformes > Cichlidae > Cichlasoma > Cichlasoma orientale. The sequence continues at coordinate 499,932 of JAVDPK010001458.1, read as the reverse complement.
GCTGGGACAAGGCAGCGGCTGGTCCGATCTGGGGGGAGAAGTTCCCACCAAACCCTGGACTGACGTGGTGTGAGAAGTTCTGGAACAGCAGAGGCCCGTTGCTGGCAGAAGCCGGGTTGAAAAAGCTGACGTCCTCATTGATGATTGTTGATGGCGCAGGCGGGATGGCAGCTGACCAGTTGTTGAAGCCAGTAAGCGATGACGAGGTTGTACTGGACTGGACCGGGCCCGTTCCCCCGAGACCAGATGTCTCCTGGTAATCAAAGCCTGCCAGGACAGGTGACTCAAGACGGAGCTGCTTCTCTTTTCCATTACTGCCTTCAGATGTGCCGTTCTCCGTCTTGCCTTCCTCTGACCGGGCTTTTTCCAGTTCTGAAATTATCCCACCACCACTTCCACCGTCTTGGTGACTCCCAGGAGACAACTGCTGCTGCTTTTCTTGCGTTTCTTGCATTTCCTGTTGCTGCTGTGCTTTGGGTTTCTCTGGGCCCCCCAGGATTTCGTCTTGCACGTTGTTGTGGGTGGCGGAGGCAGGGAAGAGCCAGGGAGAGCCTCCCGTGGTGCCATTCCCTGCGGCTGTGGTGCTGTTTATGAAAGCAGCAGGGCTCTGCGACACATTTTGGTGATGATGAGGGGGCTGCAGATGCGGGTGGATTCGGACCGGGAATGCAGACTTGTTGCCAGTGTTGTTTTGAACTAGGACTCCAAACCCGTAATCCCCCATTTGTTTTCTCCCCCCACAGACAAGTGCTATCCCGTGATCGTTTGGTCCTATTGAGAAAAGAGCACACGGCATGGCATGTACTGAGTTAGCAGTCAGCCACTCACATTTCCCCATAGATCAAGGGACTTCAAAACAACTAAGTGAGGGGACACAAATGCAGGGAAATCTTTTTTTACTGCATCTAAATGAGATCCTACACATATAAAACAATCACAGTACTGTTATTGAAGAGCTCATGCTTAAAACAAAAAAACAAAAAAGCCAGCCAGTTAACATTACATCTTTAGCTAATTATAACCCCGTGACGTTGCCAGATTGTCTACAGCTGAGCTGCTGGCAGCTACCAGTAAAGCCAGGAACACTGGTGTGTCGAGTATACAGTCTCCATTTGGAGACGTTTTACAAACAAAAAACAACTGACAGGCAATTAATTATCGTCCACGAAACGCACATTGGCACAAAATGTCAAGGAATGCTGAAAATATTAACAATAAAGCTAACAAAACCATCAGAAATAAAACCCTCGACCTTGTTTGACAGCTGTCAGCACCCTATGAAGAGCGAACCATCAAAATGAGCAAGTTTATTGAAGCACCTTCTTAACAGTGTGGCAAATTATTGTTAAATGATCTGTTTTACACGTCGACTCAGACGCAGTTTAAATAGCTGTTAGCTGACCAGCTAACTTTTCCATTCGTTGCTAACATTAGCTTGCTAGCTAACAGCCTTTAGCACGACTGCTAGCTAGCTGGGCAGGTTGAAGGCAGGCGAATAAAACATCTCCTCACCTTCTGATCACCACCTTTCGACCTCGGCGTCGTCTGTGTCGAGATCCTTCCCCTCAGACTGAGAGCGAGACGGTGTCCTTGAAACAATGAATGCGGCAGGCAAAGCTTTTCAGAGGCGGTTTAGCAGCTGACTCGTACAGTGCAGTCGGTCAGCTCTTTTTTTCTCTCTCTCCCTTCTCCTGACGTGTCCTGCCTGCTCAATGACACAGCTCTCTATCTGCTGTCTCTAATCTGGACCGTATCATCGAAGAGCTTTGTTAACGTGGCAGTGTGTGACTTATGCTCGGTTCGTTCATAAAGCCCTATTCGATCGGTTTCATTGTTCGCTTTATTTCAGTCTCCTCACTAACTGTCTCTCCTCCAGAGCCAGCCGATCCCGTGAGTGTGTGTGTGCTTGCTTCTTGGCTGCCCCTCTCTCCTGGAACCGACCGTGGCCGAATGACAGCGAGAGATCAGCCGAGACACACTTCCGCTTCTGGGACCGCCCCTCTCTGCCATGACCACGCCTTCCCGGGGCCACACCTCGATTCGTGATTGGCTGGACCACCGGCAGCCTCTCCCAATTTCTTCATCGTGTAACAGCCATGCACCAATAGTATAACCATGCTTTCCTTAGCGGCTGCCCACTGAGGACTGAAGGATTAAAGAAAAAAAAAAAGCCCTCCTCCCACCGCGGTTCTGTCCTTTCACGATGCAGCCGGTATCAGGTCGTGAGAAAAACGAGAAACCCACCCCCCGCCCCCACCCCGAAGGAAAGCCTCAGAAAAAGCGCATCCTTGGCCCGAGCTTTTTGATCTCAAGCTCGTTTGTTGTATGGCGATGGAACAATTAGGCATGTTATAATTTTGGAGGCCGTTTCTGTTGTTTTGTTGTTCCCTTTCTATGCATAATCCAAATGCAAATGTCTTCTCCACATTGATCACTGAACCGTTTCTTCAGCGTTTCTTTTTGTCAGGTTGGTAAAGACTCCTCTTTTCCATGTTTACCAATCAATCAATCAATCAATCAATCAATCAATCAATCAATTAATCAATCAATCAGTCAATCTTTATTTCACACTCATGGTCCATAGAAAGAAAACATATAACATAAAACACAAGAAAGAAGGCAAAAACAAATTAAATACACCCAACTCACCTTCCCACAAAGAGACAGAAGACAGATAGCATGTGGTGCCAAACCTTATATCCGTTAAGCCCACAGTGATCTCATTCTCAGAAGTGTTGCGCCTGCAAATACATTTATACATGAGATTTCTTAGTAAAGCTTTCAATGTACTGACTCCAGCAGTAACAAACATCTTACTTGCGCTGAGCCACTTTGGTCTCTTCAATAACAACATCATGGCATCATTATAAACTGCTGAAGTTTATAATGTTTAGGAAGTTCACACTGAGCCGAACCAGCCCACCAGCCACTCAACCCCTAATATAGTGTTAATCACCCATACTAAAATATTCCCAACCATGCACCCAGTTTTACAGGCTCTCAACTTCTTTGACAAATCATCAACATAAAGATTCAAAAGAACTCACAATAAAATTCAAGACAAGGAGTTATGTTGTATACCAAAAGAAAAACTGCTTAATATCTAGTTCCATTTCCTCTATTTTATCTCCTAATCATGTTGCATCTGTACTCACACTGTCTTATAATAGGTTTCATTGTGGCAAAATTCCCTATTCAATCAAATCAAAACCAGCTGTCATACCAGGAGGCAGAAAGCTTAGCTTATTTAGTAGCTAGCCTGGGTCTAGCCAAATGTTGGAAAAGAAATCATCCAGCACTGATGAAGCTCTCAAATTAACACAATGTACGTCACGACTCCCAGACGGGGCAGAGCAAAGGCATAACATCCAAGGGGGCATCAAAGGGGTCCAGTGGGCATGACTTGCAAATGGGCGCCTCTACATTACACAAAATACATAAATATTAAAGTGGACAGATTATAAGAGTTAGTGATGGTTCTATCTTGCGAGCCATTTACATTTTTCTTATTCACTGAAATATTTTGATTTCGATTGATTATTTTAACCATTTGATTGAAATAGGCACCTATCCTGAAAGGTTTTGATGGCAGAGGTGCACGGTGGGGAATATATTACTTGTGCTTTCTGATCCTGCTCGCTGTCATTTGTACAAAACGCCCAGAAACCCATTGACATAAACTATGCAGCCATTAGTTTTTTGGTGAATGTCTTATGGAAGAGTTCATTTTAAATGGCATTTTAAATTGTGTTTAGCAAGCAAAGCAAAAGAAAAACAAAAAAGAAAAAAGTGTTTTTTTGTTCTCTAGTCAGTCTGTGAGGAACTGTGGTTAATCATATTCTGCTCCATGCTGAGAGACATTACAGTTGTCTTCATGTTACTTTAGCAAGCCTCAATCTGTTTTGGGCTTGTGGTGGCCTAGTTGAAGAAGATGGTATGAGTTTGTAGCATAAGCTTAAATAAATGTATCCCTTCCCTCGACCTCTGAGTGCAGTTATTGTCCACTGTGCTAATTAAAAGCTGGAATGATGATTATTGCTATGTATTATATTTGCACTTACACCGTGTGTGTGAAAGATATAGCACATTTTCTCCGGTACAACGTGGCAGTAAGGGGCCAAAAAAGATGCGTGCCCCGGGGCCTGTCAGAGTTGTTATGCCTGTGGGACAGAGCATCCTTAAAAGATGCTGATAGGTGTTTTTGTTTCTACCGTTGCACAAAGCCAGGTTAGTTCTTTCCCACATTTTATGCTAAGCTAAGCTGGGATAAGTCAGCTCATATCCTCATTTAATGGACAGAAATGAGAGAGCCAATCTTAGCATCTAAAACTCAGTAAGAAAGCAAGTTTTCCCACTAAAGAAAATATTTCCTCTTTTGATTTGAAAAAAAAAAAAAAACAATTTCCGTGTATACAGCATTACCTGACAGCTAGGAGCTTAATTTGATTCATCATAACAACATCAATCTGTCCCAGTTTTTCTAGGATGTCACATGTAGCCCATTGAAGAGTTGTAGCTGTGTCTGCTTTACTCTGCCAGATGACCATCCAACCACCCTTATTTTCCTTCATCGCCCGCCCACACCAATACTCTGCTCTCCTTTTATCTGTCTCCCTGTCCTCCTCTGTGTCCTTCTCTCTTGTATGGCCATTATCACAGAGAGGTCATCAAACAGCTTTGACTATGTCAGTCTCACTGACCCTCAACTGGCAGAATTGCATGCAAGCAGCAAATGGCAATCTAATAAATCTGTCACTTCAAGTCCAGCTGGGAGAGAGTGATAAATTAGGGGATCTGTAGTGTTCTGCATTTTTTAATATGTACAGAAAGGATGAGCAGCTGATGGAGCAGATATTGGCAGGGTTAGGGAGTGACCGGATTAAAGTAATCAGATTAAGAGAATAGATGGTTGATAATAGCACCATTCACATTCAGCTTGCAGGTTGGTGTAAGCTGGGCAAGTACCTGCACGTGGACAAATAAGGCAATGCCGCCACAAGGAATCCATCCATCCATCCATCCATCCATCCATCCATCCATCCATCCATCCATCCATCCATCCATCCATCCATCCATCCCCATTTTATGACACTTGCTCTGGTTGTGGGGGCAGCAACCTAAGCCGAGATGCTCAGACTTGCCTCTCCCAAGCCACTACCTCCAGCTCTTCTGGGGGAATTCCAAGGCGTTCCCCAGCTAGCCAAGAGACAGCATGTCCTGAGTTTTCCTCCCAGCTGGACATGCCCACAACACCTCACATACAAGGCGTCCATGAGGGATCCTGGTCAGATGCCGGAACCACCTCATCTGGCTCCATTCAATGTGAAGGAGTAGCGGCTCTGCTCTACTCTAGCCTAACACTTGCATCGCAAATTTATATCATCATTTCCTTTTCCTCATTTTAAAATCTCTGTTCTGTTCCACAAGCATAACTGTTTAAGAGAAATCTTCTTCATACACTGGAGGGCGAGAAACAGCGGGAGGAAGGAGGAATGTTTAATAAAAGTCCTAAATGTGATCCAGCTTTGTGGCATTCCTTATGTTCTACACTACAGTGAGCCGGAGTGGAGAGTGGAGCATAAGGAATTCAATTTGTTTCAGTAGGAGATGGATTAACCTAAAGCTCTGTCGCTTCCAGATAAAACAATCATGGAAACAATGTCAAATATTATTTTTCGTTCATGTTCTGCATCAGAAATATTCATATTAAATTTAGGTTGCTAAATTAAATTTGCCTTTTATATTCTCTGAAATATAATTAAGCCCGTTGACTGTCTAAACATAATAAAAGAATCATTTTTACCCCTACTGCTTTTTTTAATTAGAGTAACTGGTCCACAGCAGCTCCATCCTAACACTTTTATCATAAATTTCTATCATTATACATGTGACCTTCATTTCCCTTTTCCTCGATTTTTCAATCTGCGTTCTGGTCTGCAAACAAAACAGTTCACAGGGAAATCTTCATCCACTGGAGGGAAAGAATCAGCAGGAGGAAGGAGTAATGTTTAAAAGTCCTAAATGTGATCCAGCTTTATGGCCCTTCTTGCGTGTAGGACACAGTATTCCTTTCACAGTGGGGCAGATGATTAGGCAGAGCGCTTGGTGCTGTAAATGGATTCTAGGACAGAATAACCGGTCTTGCTGGCCTCGCTCAGGAGGCAACACCCTCTCCTCCTACTGTTCCTTTCTCTGTCTTTCGCTCTCTGTCACACAGATGCCTTTTTTTTTTTTTTTTGTTCCACATTCTTCATGACCAGAGCAACCCTAAAAACAGCACAAAGCAGAAGAGGAAGTAAATTACATATTTATGAAACTATAAGAGCTACTGCGAAGCCACAGTTTCAGCTTAAAATTCGACTGTTTTCAAAGCTACTGAGATGTGTAATTTATCTACTGCGTGAACTTGCTAATAGTCAATTTTATCATGGATTCACTTTCTGGCAACGGTTTTCTGTGTGCTCTGCCATATTCAAGAGTGGATAGGTTCTATGAATAAAACATTGAATCCATTAAAAAATTAATCACCTCTACCTAAGGCATAATTATTGTGCAATTCCTCCCAGAGTGCACACACGTGCGCGTGTGCGAGTGTAAGTGTGCATTTATAAGTGTGCACAGAGGTCCCTAGGAGCAAATGCACACAAGTTCACAATATTTGATGTTTAATTTCTTAAAATTTCGTTTGAACAATTTCCGGCTGTTCTGACTTTGGTAGAGAATTCTGCAGCCAAACCCAGAAGTGCACACTAAGCCATCCTAAAAATAAATAAATAAAACGTTCTGCATTGCCAAGTTGACATGTGGGCAATACAAATGTTTGACCTGACAGCAACTGTATTTGCATAAATTATGTAGGCGTTCACATGTATAGCATTGACCAGTGTAACAAAGCCTTATGGTGTGCTGTTGTGTAGTTGTGTTTGGGTCCTATAAAATATTCAGAGATTGTGCGTGTGGCTAAGAAAACAGTGAGGGTAGTTCTGGGATGCAGAGGACCTTGGGGTATGGGCTGGGAAGTTTCACACTGATCTATCTGCAGGGTAATATTCATAATCACCAACAACCTAATTTTAAATGTAAGCAGAAAAAAACCCAACTTGTTCCACTTTTTATGTAACAGAAAAGCTCATCTCCTCAGTGTTTATTGTTATTTTTTTTTTCTTGACAGCCTCAGACCTTTCACATCCTTCATCCATCCAGTGTATTTTTCCCTGTTGTGCGCTCCCTTGGGACCCTATACTAATTAAGCTGAAGAGGTCTTTCTGGGTAGCGGACTGGGATGACTGAAAAAGACACATGGACTGTATGTGTGTGTGTGTGTATGTGCATGTATGTGAGTGTGTGTGTCACAAAGGCCAGGCTGATTTCATGACTCCACTGGGCGCAGAAGGGATAATAAATTAGAACAGAGTAGCAGCTGGGGGCCTGTGATGTGGGGGTCAATGTGCGTGCACATGTGTGTGTGTGTGTGTGTGTGTGTGTGTATGTGTATACATGCACATGTGTGCATGCTACATTGAGCAAATAAGTGGCTAAGTGTGTTAAGACACATTTCAAATTTCAACATTTTCCACAGCAAACCTGAGAAATCTGCTATTTCACTCCCAAGTTTTACGTGACGATGATGCAACTTCCTGTACTGGTAAAGCAAAAAAAAATTAAAGTAATGAAAAAATTGTTTGCTGTATAATTTCAGAAGTGCAAACAATTATTTTATTAGGAGAGGCACCATCATCACAGAGCAAACAGGAATAATTAGCATAACTGGTGTCGAAAATTAGCAGCTGTGGATTAGCCTTTATTGCCCTGGTGGTGATCAGATGTGAACAGCACGCATTATTGTGAAAAAAATTAATGTTTACAAAGAAATGACTGAAAGTTATTTAAAGAAAGACGATTTTTACATTCTATTCAAATGGGGACTGAAAAATGGGCAAAATGGGTCACGGATGTGCAAAACTACTGCTGTTTATCCATCTTTATATCTTTCACTACATCCCCGTGTGTTGATCCGTCGCTGTAGTATGCATGGCAGTGTGCAATTTGTGAATTTGTTGTTGCCATGGTGATGTCAAATTTGGGCAACTTGCTCATTCATTCACTATTCGTGACATATAGAGTCTAATTTTGGTCGTTTTCATGTTATCTGCATCTCTCTTATGAGGCAACTTTCAAACTCATTTATTTGCCAAAGGTCCCCTCTCTGTGTGTGTGTGTGTGTGCGTGTGTGTGTGTGTGTGTAAATGTGTAAATGTGTAATTAAAGAATGTGCACAGACGTGGGTGTGAAATCAATTGAGGACTTCTGCCTCTAAAGCCAGAGTGGTTTCATTTACCTTCTGGGCACTTCTCCATGGCTGAGGATTCTGGCTGTGTGACAGGCTGGAAGGAGCCACAACAATAGTCACTGGGTGGAAGTGGTGGCCAGCATCAAGTAAAAAAAAAAAAAAAAAAAATCCACCATTTTGAATCCTATTCAACATGATGTTCAAGTCACAAATCATGTCAAATATACATGTAATTCTCTCAGCATGTGATGTATAGATTCTTAAATACTGCTTAATATGGTGTAACAATGTTTCCTCTAACCACGTTTTGAGTGGATGGCCATGAAATTTGGTAAATTTTAAAAGAATATAATACGAATCGTAATATGTTCACATACTCATCATGGGCATTAATGTTACTGTAGTTCTGCTTATTAAAAGATTTAAGTGAGCGTATGTATCTATTTGAGCCTGTATGTATACTTGTGACGCTGTGTGGATCAGAGAAAATCCAGAATAAATTCAAACTTCTGCCCCCAATTCTTGTTTTTTAAAGTCAGCAAAGACGTATGCTGTACAATCATTCCACCCTGGAAAAAGAACAGGTCAAAGAAATCATCAAAAGCCCAAAATTACCATGACGTTCATGCCCATGAGTGGATGTAAACTTCTGACCACACTGTATACACACATACACTTTGAAAAAGAGAACACCACATACCCACAACAAGGCTGATGTCTTAAAAAAAACAGCATAAACACACACGCATCTGTGACTTTCAGAGCTTTAAGGAGAACTTTCCATTATTGATGAGGCCACATGCTTTGTACCTTTATTGAGGCATGGGGAGGCTCAGGCCTGCTTGACTCAGCATTCCTCTGTCCATTGCTCCTTCTTTTAGCCTATGTCAGCACAGTGTGTGTGTGTGTGTGTGTGTGTGTAAATCATCTGTACAGAAACGCACAAAAGCCAAAACCAGAAACACAAACACAGACAATGAACCCTACGCAGACAGACTAAACAAGAGACACAGCCCAAGTTGGTGCACAACGAACAGGTCAGCGGACAACAAACAGGCTTTTTGATCCCATTCTGTAGGTCAACAGCAATTTTCAGACTCCTGAATGAAAATGAAATGTTACTGGTGACAAACATCAGGTTTTGCTGTTGACCTCGCGGCCGAAGGACCGCAGTCGCGGCTGAGGCAAAGACTCCAGTTTGTCCTTCAGCTGTGGCTTCAGTTCAAGATGCTGATATGGCAAGCATGCGGGTAAGCAGCTGGCTAAGAGTGTCAGCCTCCTGGGCATTATTTCAAGGGTGAGACTTGGGAATTTATGAGCACTATGATAGCCGCTGCTTGGTGGGGAAAAAAAAAAACAAAAAACAAAACTACATAGTTGTGGCAAAATGGCTGCAACGCAACAATTGGCAACGGCACAAGATTTAAATAAAATCCAAACAATATTAAAGTTGAGTTAATTCATAGTCAGTGGCTTACTAACAATATCTACTACACCATAAATGTAATTAGCTGCATCTGAGCTTTGAGCCACGTGCTAACATCAGGTCATATTAGAGTGGTGATAGATTTCTAGTCCCCATCATCGTTAGCGAGCAGGGCAAACGACAAACAGCTACAAACGCTGTCGCTTTCCTTTTGGGTGGCAAAGTGTAGATTTCATTTTCCAATTCAATTCAATTCAATTCATACAGCATCAAATCAACAGTTGCCTCAAGGCGCTTTATATTGTAAGGTGACGACCCCTTAATAATAGAGAGAAGACCTCAACAATCGGATGACCCCCTATGAGCAAGCACTTGGAGACAGTGGGAAGGAAAAACTCCATTTTAACAGGAAGAAATCTCAGGCGGCCATCTGCCGTGAGTGGTTGGGGGTGAGGGGAGGGAGACTGGACAAGACACACTGTGGGAGAGCCAGAGATTAAAAATAACTAATGATTAAATGTAAAGTGGTGTACAGAGAGAGTGAAAAGGGGATGAGTGAAAAAGGTCAGAACATCATGGGAACACCCCCAGCAGCCTAGGCCTATTGCAGCTACTCCCCTGATCCAGCCCTAACTATGAACTTTATCAAAAAGGAAAGTTTTACTCCTAATCTTAAAAATAGAGAGGGTGTCTGTCTCCCAAATTCAGTCTGGAAGCTGGTTCCACAGAAGAGGGGCCTGAAAGCTGAAGGCTCTGCCTCCCATTCTACTCTTAAATACCTTAGGAACCGCAAGTAAACCAGCAGTCTGAGAGTGAAGTGATTTATTGGGTGATATGATAGTAAAAATTAAATTAAAATATCATCCCACACGGAAGACAGAATTGTGCCTATAGTCAACCAGTCTGGACAGAGATTGGACAGGGTACCTACTGTGTGTTTAGGCAGGTTAAATCATAGTTTGGCCTGTTAGCTCAATAAGATTTGAGAATTAACACTAGCACAAGTAACAGCTGTGGGTGAGGTAATCATATGTACTGATAAACACTCACCGTGGGCATAAAAGTCACGCTCATTTTGAGCTTTTAATGAGTTCTTTGAACTGTTCTTTTTCCAGGTTGGATCAATTTTTAAGGATAATCCAAAAGTTTTCAATAGGGTAGAGGTCAGGGCTTTGGGAAGGCCATTCCAGAAGCTAAATGTTAGCCTGCTTCTATTCCAAAACCAGTTTTCATGTGTGTTTGGAATCATTGTTCTGCTGGAACACCAAGTTTCAACCATCTAGCTGTTGATTTGAGTTGAAGAATTTGGAGGTATTCTTCCTTCTTCATTATTCCATCCACTTTGTGCAATGTACCAGTACCACTGGCAGCAAAACAACCTCAGAGCATGATGCTACCACCACCCAAGGTTATTAGAGCTAGCAAAAACTAACAAAATAACTAAAACTGAAATAAAAAAAGAACATTTTTGTTAACTGAAATAAATGAAAATGATAATTAAAAGGAAAAATAATAACTACAAACTATATTGTGGGTTTACAAAACTAACTAAAACGAACTGTAATTATAGATAAAATGACCTTCGTTTTTGTGCTCGTCAGTTTATTTAAAAGCCTCGTAGACTGATATGAAATATTTTTTTCTGATCTAGCAGTTTTAGCTGGGAGCATCCGGCAACTGTGTGCACGTGTGTGTGTGTGTGTGTGTGTGTGTGTGTGTGTGTGTGTGTGTGTGTGTGTGTGTGTGTGTGTGTG
>JAVDPK010001458.1:477275-488362 GCA_034780415.1 Cichlasoma orientale | reverse complement strand
GTGTGTGTGTGTGTGTGTGTGTGTGTGTGTGTGTGTGTGTGTGTGTGTGTGTGTGTGTGTGTGTGTGTGTGCGCGCATGCAAGCCTGTGCTCACCGCACTGCTCCACAAAATAATTGCAGTCCCATATGAGGGTTTCTTTGAGTACGGTAGCACAGATAAAAGCGAATATCTTGTTGTGGATGATGAAAAAACGTCGGCCACTTACGTAGGTTGCGTACAGAGGCCGCAGAGACCCAGTGCTGGAGTCTAATTAGCATCTAACCAAGCTAGCTCTCTGAGCAGCTCTGACCAGCTTCATGTGGTGGATAACATCAGGATGCAGATGGATCTTCAAAGAGTTCAGTTTGTTTTTGTCAAAAATTCGCTGCATGGAGTTTATGTTTTTCTTTATGTTTTTCCCTGTTGATGTCTCGTGATCTTCATGCGTGTCCTTAATATTAAATACATTTAGCACGTAATGCTGCTGTCCTGTGAACAGTTGGTTGTTGAATACAATTTTTAAAATTTTAAACGTTTTGTCAGGTTTTCATTACACAATTCTCACCTTGAATCTTGCACCTGACAAAGTATGAAAAACTAAAACTAAACTGAAACTAAGCATTAAACCAAAAAATAAAAACGAGCAAAACCGCTCTGAAAACGAATTAAAACTAACTGGAGAAAAAAAGTAAAAACGAACTAAAACTAAAGTATAATTTAAAATCCAAAACTATTACAACCCTGCCACTACCATGGTTGACAGCTGGTACAGTGTTCTTAGCTTTGAAAACCTCACATTTACCCCTCCAAACGGACCTCTTGTTATTGTGGCCAAATAGCTCGATCTTTCCTGAACATCCTAACTAATTTCCTCTCATCTGAGGGTGACAGTTTGGGTCTTCTTCCAGACCTTGGCAAAGTGGTGACACATCAGAATAACTTGTACTCACATACAATTGTTTGAACTGATCGTGGAATCTGCAGGTGTTTAGAAATGGTTCCAACAGACCTTCCCGACTTCAACTAAATCTACAGTTCTCCTTCTTACATCTTCACTGAGTTCCTTGGACTTTGTCATTGCTCTGAGTACTGGTCAATCTAATGAGTGCTGTCAAACAAATTTTATGCTGGCAAAGAGAAACTATCAGTCAATCATGATCACTAACAGCAAGTTAATAGGCATTGGCCTTGGCAACTTAAAACACACTGTAGAAGCTTCAGCACCACTTGTGAGTGGTGAGTGCATGTGAAGTGAGTGCATGCATATATGTACTTTTGACCCAGTCATGTTGTGAGGATGGAAATCTCTTCACGCAGTCACGTTATAGGGACTACAAGCACAGTTACATAAATCATTTCCTTTTAGAATAAAAACTCAGTTTAATGTTTTCAGTTTTAGAGTTACTGTATAAGTGTTTCTGCTCAGAGCTGGGTAAGGTTCCTTCAAATAAAAGTCAATGCAATGTCCTTCAAAGTGATGGAAAAGCAGCTGTGAGCAAGTGTGAGTTTGCAGTTGGGAGGAGGATGCACAAGAGAGATAGTTTGGCTCACAGTATTTTCAGATCACTCGGAGGTGGAGCTCCAAGAGTCTCTTATCAGTCGACACAGCTGTACCTCTGTGATGTACTGTGATGTGTGTCAGACAGCAGATGTAGTGAAAAGCAGTGTGAATAATGTGTAACCTACCAGCTGAAGGTTTCCAGACAGGACTACATGTTACTCCCTCCAGCAACTCTGTAATCCCCCCAAATCTTAGTTTATTCAACTGCGAACTGAGAATTAAGGAATTTCTGACACATGTTCCTAAAGGCTGAACCTTACGCCACATGCATGCAAAGTGCCAGCCATTTCACTTTGCATTGCTTTGAACTACCTATTCTATCACTTGTAGACATTAATTAGGCGTGTTTTGAAGTAGCAGGAGACTTTTTTGATTATTTAATGCTTTGTGTTTGAAGGAAATCCTTTTGTTTAATTCGATTTTCTGCCTTTGATTTTACAAAGATAGAAAAACAACCGTGACCATAATTTCATGTGAATGTGCAATGCCCAGATTCCAACGCAAATTACCATATTTCACCAAACACAGCATGCCGAATGCAGAGTGACGAGGGCTTTTCTTGCTGAAGCGTGGGGACCCACTTATAGAAATGTGAAATTCATCAGAGGAGGGAAATCTCAAAGATGCCGTCTTTCAACAATGAGCGCAAGGGTAGATTTAAAGTCAGGGTTAGGTCAGCAAACATGGTGTGAAATTACATGTGAAAAAGTAATGCATAGAAGCAACGTGCACATTTAATTTATACCCTGTTTCATATTGAGTGGTATTTACAGTATCCTTCTGCCTTAAATCTACATTGTAGGGATGTTATAACCGCAAACCCTTCTGAGACCCCACAGCTTGATTTAGACTTGTGTGTTGTGTTGTGTCAACGCAGCCTGTAACTGTTGTGATTGCTCCTGTGCATTTTTTGCTGCAGTTTTTGAATTTATCAGTGAGAGAAAATTCACTTCAATTCAATTCAATTCAATTCAAAGAGTTGTAACCCAGCGGTAAACACTGGGACATTACCACATAGTAATTAACATATAATGCACCAGCACAAGCATAAATGCTGGCAACAATGTTACCAACTTAAATAGGTTACATTGTAGGCTCCACAAGGATTCACCACAGAAGTCTAAATCAGGCCTTACACTTGTTAGGAAAAGGTGTAAACCACTACACTGAAAATGTAGCTGGAACACACAAGCAGAAATTTATAGCCACATGCGGAGCCTGTGTTGTAGGTTCAGCGTTAAAATGTAAACCATAGATTACTGTGGTAGTTAGCAAAGCAACACAAAGGCAGTGCCGGTCACCACGCATTTGTGAAGCATTCTCTGTTGTAGTCAACGCTGAGAGTATAATGCAGTCAGAGCCACTTTGTGGGACAAACTGTTTTTATGACGTGTTTTTAAATTATCACTTCGGCTAACTGAATAATAAGTGAAGGTGAAGGTTCCTTTGTTATTGATTTGGCTTGGGTATTTTTCTATTAAATAAAGTTGCACCCTTAAAAGAATGTATCTGTACATCAATTGAAGCTTTCGATATCCCTCCATTGATACAACGCCCTGTCTAAAGCACCGATGCTGTAAATTCACAAATACATGCTGTGGTTGTTGCAAGCCTGCTGAGAAAATTCAGTGTGACGGGTATTATCAGGTTCATTTGGCACCATTTTCTAATATCAGGAATCGGTGGGAGCTGCGAGCTTCGGAAGGAATAAGCGATTCCTCCCTGTCGAAGATTTATATTCTGACAGCCAGATTGTTTTGTCTTAATTACTCCTCCAGATGTTTCTGTCCCCGCTGCGCCCCCCCTTAGACCTTATAGCTCTGCCAGCCAAAAGCTAACTGAGATTAACTCCCTCAGCCGTAACGCGCCGAAGCCTCATTCTCGTTCACCTCAAATTTGGTTCAAGAGCATTTTGAACTCTTTACCACCCTAGCTGAAATAAAAGAAGTTGATGGCTTTCTGTTATAGTCCATTATAATGGTCAAGGCTGTATATATTTAGCTAGTTGAAGGGTACAAGGGCAAAGTTTAATAACATGATGTGTCCTGTGATCAAAATGCTGATCTCAGAAAATATCTCAAGAGCGAGTAGTTTGCTAAATGCTCTGAGGGAAGGCTACCGTACAATGAAAGTCACGGATCCACATGAGGCCACAGGAGTTTACAGGCTTTAATTAATCCTATTTGATGCGGGTGGTTGATGATTGCTTTATGAGCTGTGTTAGCATTATTATCAATGAGAAAGACTTGATGACCTTTAGAGTGAGCAAAAGTACAAGACAGGGCCCTTTAGTAAACAGATTGAACCCCCCCCCCCCCCTCCAGGATCTGTTGTTTCATTGACAAACTCTAACCCACTGGCAGTTAAATCCATTGATTGGGGTATGACACACACATGATCAGTCAGTTAAAATCACACTAGCTGGGAGCTCAGCCAGTCACCGGCCTCTGGGGTCAACAACGGGACCGCTGGGTGGGATGCAATGGGTTGTCTCTGCATGCATGCACACAAAGCGGCATTTTGTGCACACTGATGCATATCGGTATCATGTATTCAACAAACACCCTCATTAACATGCCGCATGCACACTGTGTAAACATACATTAATCATAACATGCTTTCCACAGACAAATATCACAGCGCCCGGCAGTCAGCGCCTCAAAAAATGCCACAGAAAACCAGCAGATTCATTAATCAGGTTTAACTCTGCCCTCAGAAGGGCATTTTAAAGCAGATCAAATGAATAAATGGAGACTAAATGTCAGTCTCTTTCTTCATCTTTACAGAAATAAAATCTATTTGCATAGGCCCATTCAAAAACAATTAAGTTCTTTTAAACACAGCAAACAGTAAAAGCAAATACACTCAGAGGGCAAAAAAAAAAATAATTCACCGGTATGTTTCACTTTTCTCTTTTATTTATGTCTACAGTTTAAAATGGACATAATATGTGCAAATGTACAAAATGTGCTTTTTTCTGCAGGAAATGATAACAAAGATTCCTGCTCACAATTAAACCACTGGCATTGCTGTGCTGTGTGCAGGTATGCATGTTCATTACTGGGTCACCAGGACCTTGTTGAATCTTCCTGTGGTCTGATTAACCTGCTAGCTCAGATGAACCCTGCTGAGGTTTATACAGGGTGTCCCATAATGAAGGGACACATCTTATTGTTAATTTACAAGAGCACAGTCATTCATCTGTATCTGAAATGTTGTGTATTTTAATGTACATGCTGTGCAGTTCATTTTGATATATCTTTAACAGGTCGGATATCATTTTTTGCAGATAGTGAATCCTCATAATGTCGAGGATGTAGTGGTAGTGGACGTAGTAATGCAGTAATGCAGTAATGTAGTGGAAGCATACCTCACCAGCCAAAGCTCCATCGTTGCAGCACAAAGGAAAGAAATGATTCTGTTTTCAGAGCTTTACAAACATTTTGCATCAACTGTTTAGGAATCACATTTTCATACATAGTCCCCCATTTTTTTTTTAGAGGCTCAGCATTAATTGGACAACTGACTGACAAGTTTCATGGCCCGGTGAGATCTGTTCTCTCATTATTCGTTAACAAATTAAGCAGATAAAAGATCCGAAGTTGATTCCAAGTGTTCAACTTGCATTTGGTCGCTGTTCACTGGAACTCTTGACATTCAAAGACATATTTGATGTAAGTGAAGGAGGCCATCATTAGTCTGAAAAACCACTAATGATTGAGCAGGTAGGAGTATCTTTGTCAAAGTCTACAATCAAAAGATGTCCTCGTGAATGGCAAAAAGAGCCTGCACAGTTGTGAAAAGCCCTCTCTGGACAGATGAAACCAAAATGAGGAGAGGAACAGCTGGTGAGCCAATGTTATGGCACGGGCATGTATGGCTGCCAGTGGAACTGGGTCACTAGTGTTTATTGATAATGTGAGTGCTGATAGAAGCAGCAGGATGAGTTCTGAAGCGTACAGGACTACACTCTCTGATCAGAAATATTTATGGCCCTAACTGTATATAGATTACATTACAGGCTTACCATCAAACACCCTTAATCGTGATACCTATGTCCAATAAAATTTAGACCAAATGCACAGAAATCATGCATTAAAAAAATGAGTGGTGCATCTTAGCAATGCTGCTTAGCATGCCAACATAATTTGATTCTATGTTTTAATCACTGTATGCTTGTTTTAACCCGGTCTCTCTGTAGCTCTCTTTCTCTGTGCCAGCAGTAGTGGACAGATGGTGAGATCAAACCCCATCAAACATTTACAACCTCACTGACACAACCTCCTTATGGACATTCACTCCCTGACATCACAGAGGTCCACCCATACCACCCCCACGTGTACATACAGATACAGCACCTAACCTTGCTGCAAGCTTAGAATTCTTTTATTTTTGTGAACTGTAAGGTTGATGGTGCTTTGGGAGTAGTGTGAATGGTAGAGAACTTCTTCCTTTCAACACACTGACAGAAATGATCCTATATGCTCCACTAGACTTCAGATTTATGCCAGGTTTCCTCTATATATTGTCGAAATTTTGGTCAAGGACTTTCATCAGGACATATTGAATCCATCAGACTTGTTTTACTGCAGCCTCTAGTCCCTTGGGTCCTGTATCTCAAATAAACGCAGAAGGACGTTAGAGGAAGGGAGGACAAGGATGATGAGTCAAGAGAGAGAGAGAGGGAGAAAAAAGTGAGAGGAGGAGGAGGAGGAGGAGGATGACAGTGTTGAGGAGGATGGGAAGAGAGAAACACGTATGATTAGCAGCCAGGCAAGAAAAAGGAGGAGGAGGAGAGGTGGAGGTGGCGGAGGAGGAGGCACAGGAACTAAAATGGACAGCTGCACTGCTGTCATGTTGCAGTGTCCTTCAAGCTTTCGGTAAAACAACAAGCAGAGTTTTGCACCCACTGAATGATGACAACAATATGCAGAAAAAGATGCTTTGCTATAGAAAAACTCACAGGACCACCGGTGTCACTTCTTCACTGAATTATGCTCGTAGCTCCTAAATGCAGTTTTTTTTTTTTTACATTCCTTTGCACCAATTCTGCTGCTCAAAAAGCAATATTTTTGTGGCAGAACCACACCAAGACACACATGCAAACACACAAACATAATCAGTGCTGACACGCAGACAAATAGATGCAACAGTTAAAAAAGATCTTAATAATCATCAGTCTGTTTCTCTCCAACAATCCCACAGAGATTTGGTTGCCAAGTCAACTACGGCCACGTCAGTGACAACCAGGCAGTAGTCAGCTTGTCTTCACCTCTATTGTGAATTCAACTGAGTCAAGCTCGCTGCCTGTATCATTGTGACTTTGTGTTTTGCTCATTTTTAACAGGAGAAAAAGAGCAGCTTGCCGTGGTTTAAGTTCCTGGTTTTGTTTGCTAGATTAAATTGTATGTTTGTCCATATTACAGCTTTTGCAACAATGAGTCAAGGTTTTGTCTTTTGCCAGGCTATGAATAGGCTTGATGAGATCAAGTCTTTAAAGAAACAGGGTAAAGTGAAGTGGTCAGTCTAGCCGAGCCAGCAGGATTTAAAATTGCTAGCTTTACCTGCAGGTAATGCAGGTTTACTTGTGAAGCACATTTCAAAGACCACAAAGACCATTTGAAGTGCTTTACATAATGAAAAACATCAACAGCAGTAACTAAACGCTGCATTTTTGTGTTTAGTTTGCACTCTGGGTAGAGTTATCAGCCATCTGATGAGCTGAGGGTTCATCTGGGAAAAGAACGTAGAAGCGACTGAGAGGCTAGCAGCAGGAATTTAACTGTATCTTCTGACAGAGAGGTGCAGCGCTTCACTTTTCTTAACCCTTGTTGGGACTCTACAGTCGCAGCTTGTCAGCTGAGGCACTGCAACTAGAAGGAGCCCTCTGCAGTCTTCCAGAAAGCCTTTTTGTCCTCGTTGTAGGAAGTTGACAGGTCATCCTGAGGGGCAAACAAGGTCCATTATAACTCATAACAGTAATGACATCTTAAGTCAAAATGTATCTAAAATACAGGTGCAGGGATGAGCCAACAAACCACGAGAGAGGAAAGTTGTTTTAGCATATGCACTAGATGGCTTTCACTGGAATGAACGGGTACCACTTCTTAGACTATGACCTACATTGCTATACTTTTGGTATAAAATAACAGAGAGCGGATGGACATGAAGTCACATGAAAGTGATGATGAAAACTCTGTGATAGTGTGGAAATACTGACCATTTTGCAGGATTTTGATCAAATGTGCTTCAGAGAAGAAAATCTGCCTCTGAGGTCGCTGCAACTGGAAATTTGCCTAATGGAGCTTAATGTGGGACTGCAAAAGAGCGAGGGAAACCTGGGGGAAAGGGTGTTATTTGTCCCATAATACATTTTAGTATAAAAAGCTACAATCCAGACGAGATCTTTTATGTGTTTCTTAACGAGAGTTTGAATAGCCTGACCTTCAATATTCAGGAACTCTGCATGTCAGAAAACTGCCTATAGCGCGCTCGTACAGTATTAACTACTTGCTACATCCTTTGAGCAAATAAGATTTAAAACCAGTTTGCATTTGGATAAACCAGGTGCAGACGTTTACATATACTCATAAAAAGATGGTTCTGTGCAATGAGCACCATTAACTGTGCCAAAAAGAGAGGTCAAATCCAGAGAGGTCAAATCCAGAGAGGTCAAATCCAGCCAGAATTACACCAAAAGTATCTGGTTGAGATGGTGTATGTATATAGTATTTGAGGCTGTACGTGCGCTTTCGACCCAGTGTGGATTAGAGACAATCCAAAACAAATTCAAACTTGTTCACCCAATTCTTGTTTTTTTTAAAGTCATTAAAGATGTATGCTGTACAGTCATTCCACCCTGGAAAAAGAGCAGTTCGAAGAAACGATTAAAAGCCCAAAATTACCATGAAATTCACAGGCATGATGAGTGAATGCAAACTTCTGACCACAACTGTAAATCTATTTACATAAGCCCCTGGTGATAAGGGGGTGGTATTTTTATGCAAATTTAAAAAGTGAAGCTTTAAAGTTTTAGTAATAGAAAACTGACTGTATTAGACCTCTAATGGTTCAAGCACTGGCCCTGTACGTACTGGCTGCTTGTATTACAGGCAGAGATATAATGGGACTGGATGGTTTACAGTTATAAATGCTTCTGCGCAGCACAGTGAGGCAGTTACGGCATATTGTGAAACCTCCGTCAGTAATAAGCCAAATGAGTTGCCGTGCAATTTTTTCAGACATGTAATTTACTCCTAATGACACCGGACATGCAGGTTACCAAAAGAGCAGCACAGACAAGCACAAAGGTCAGAGTGACACGGTGACGTCGCTGTTTGCAGAGCAGCAGAAGTTTCCGACGCCTATGGATTAAAAGGCCATCCTTCACTGGAGATGATTCAGAAAGATGGATTGCAAAATATTTCTTTCGCTTATGCCTCCACCCTTACACACACACACATTTCAACACGCATACACGCACATACACGCCTTAGCCTTTAGAAACTCAAACCCAGAGCCAGTGAAGAGACTGAATGCTCTCTCCAGTGTTGACAGTGCTTGACTCATTCTGCAGTGTGCCTGCAGTCATTGAGATGCATAGCGAGGTCTAAACAGAACTCTGCCAAGTTGTGGGCACCCATTTAACCATCGCAACACACACACACACACACACACACACACACACGCACAGCCAAAGATGCACAGGGAGAGAGAAACACAGTGACCGGGATCGTGTAAAAAGGAAATCCACTTGGAGCTCTTGGTGTAAATTCAATAAATATATGTAATTGTCATATTGAATTTTTTTTTTCAGAGTTTAGATGTACAATCTATGCGTCACAACTGCGGAGGTGTTTCATTGCAGCAATTAAATTTTCATTTACAATCCCACATCAACACTGGTAATAAAACCTGCACGAGCATGGCCAGGCTAGGAGCTCTGTGAGGCTTCAGAGCTAAATACTAACATAAGTATGCTAACGTGCTCACGGTGGAACTGGTTTTGCAGGTCACTATGTTAGCTCAGCCTTTAGCATGCTACTATTTTAAAAGCACAATGTACAGCTGAGGCTTTCAGATCATATTATAGGTATATTGGAACAGTTCCATCCAGCAGAGCCTTGAGGAAAAGGATTCAAGGATTCTTTATTGTCATTCGTATCACATTTACATGCAGTGGAACGAAATTCTGTCCTCAGCTCCCAGTGTTGCCCTTAAATAGTTATGACATTTTTTCCAAGTATATTGAAGAAGAATAAATATAAAGCAACAATAATATAAAAAGAAATACACACAAACGCACACACACACACATATATATATAGTATATACACACATACACATATACATAAAATAAAAGTTGAGAATAAAGTAAAATCACTCAGACTTATCCTCCAAGGAATACAAATATCGGCACCATATTTCATAACAATCTATCAAATATTTTATAGCCTGGTGGGCCAATGTACAGAGCACCCCTTATATTTGCATAAAGTCCAATGCAGCTTTTGCTTACTATCTATATTTGAAGTTGCAGTGCATTAAAAGGCATCATCCTTTTTGGAGCAAATAAAAATATAAAAATTAGCCTTTTGCTTTCAGTTGTTTCTTCTACCACCTCTCTGCCACAGCAAAGAAATAAATAAACCTTAACACTATAAAGCAAAATCTGGAGCACTTTCCCCTCGCCTGCTCTTTTGAAAAGATGAATGATGCCACTCTTTTAGGAAGAGTATCTCAAAATTCCTACTGGAGGTGACAAAAATATACAGAAACCGGTTTCTTTAAAGGTTGTATTTGGGCTTGAGCTAAAGCACAGTTTTCATAAACATCAGTGTAACTCTGGCATCCAGGCTGATATTGCAACCAGCCTCTGCCATAGTTATTTTAATTTCATCTATTTAATCTAACAATAGCTTTGTATTTAAAAAAAAATAATTCATTTAGTTCAAATTAAAACATCTGAATAATTATACTCGAAGGTATTTTAGAGACATTCATGTCCTGTGAACCTTTAAATTTACAGCCCAATAAGAACATCAAATCTAAATATTACTACCTGCATGTTAGCTTTGCATGCTAATATTATGCTCTAATTTAGCTCAAAGTGCAACCTCAAGGAGCTTTTAGCATGACTTTAAACTCTAGTCTATGAACCTTAAAACACGTAACATTGTTTACTGGGCCACAGCTCTATAACAAACGGCAGTAAATGTGCTGCTCTATACAGAACATTAACACCTCCAGTGAGAGAATTTCTTTCTTTTTTTTTCTCAAATTCATCATCAGTCTTTTTATTGTCATTAGCAATAAGCCTACCTCCTATTAATGGAATTGCCAGATGTGCAGATAGCCATCTGTTATCACACCTCTGCTGCTGCTTAACTAAGTGACTTTGTGGCGAAAGCCCACAAGTAGATGCAGTGAAACTAGAAGCAGCAAGAAATCTTTCTCTCAGGCACATGTAGAAGCAGGTGTGTGTGTGTGTGTGTGTGTGTGTGTGTGTGTGTGTGTGTGTGTGTGTGTGTGTGTGTGTGTGTGTGT
>JAVDPK010001458.1:376112-389729 GCA_034780415.1 Cichlasoma orientale | reverse complement strand
TTGTGGTTCCTAGGATACTTAAGAGTAGAATGGGAGGCAGAGCATTCAGCTTTCAGGCCCCTCTTCTGTGGAACCAGAATTGAATTGAACGTGTTTTACTTCTGACCTTTACTTGAAACTATTATGTACATTATGTACGACACTTTATTTACCCCAGAAGTTGGGGAATTGTTTGATGCATTTACAAAATAAAAAAATGAGGTAAAAAAAGGTAAATCTTCATTTAATTGATTCTAGAATTGCCGTATTTACATAACAGCCAGATTAATGTGATGGGACAAACCAAAGCAGCTCAGCTACTGGTGAGGCTGGAAAACGCTGAAGGCTTAATGAATGTGACAGACCATTTACTGCAACAAATGAAATCAGGCGATGATGGTAAAAGCTTGAAGTGAACATATTCAGGGTCTATAAATTTTGAAACAAAGCACGCTCACCACACTTCAGGCTGGGATCTGGGCGTGGAGCACAGATCTGGGTGTCCCAGTTGTTTCTCTCCCACTTCACAACATCCCCCTCTGTACAGCTCAGTGATGTCACTTCATGATTGCTGCGTTCTCTCCCCCAAATACGAAACAGAGAGAGTTTTGCTGACATGCCGCTAAATGGTTGTATGTACCCGTTTAAAAGGAAGTGCCCTGAACCCAGAGTGAGCGATCCATTGGGGGCCAGTTCAGAGCACGGGCGGGAGGTAAAAGTGCCTCTGTCATCAACTGTGAGAGAAGGAAGGGGTACAAAGAATCACAGAAACAGCAAAAACATGTCTCAATGACCCTTTATTTCACATTTAGCAAGCTGATCAGCAGACCAAAATGCTCTTAGCTTGATTTCAATAATGACAGAATAAAATACAGTTTTTGAAGAACTATGATAAGATTAAACCAACCTGCCCTGATGCTCAGCAGGCTGCCATTAATGTACAGGGCGGGTCTGCCTTTCATACGTGACCAGGTCAAGCATAATGAGTACCACTTTAATGGAAGGAGGTCGATCTTCTGAGTCCTCCACTCCACCCCAAACAACCAGACCACTAAACGGCCCGCCTTCCTCCCCAACCCCAGCTCAGCGTACTGTGCCATAGGATGTCGGTACATAAAGGCGGTCCATGGTGAGGAACCTATGAGCTAGACATGATAGAGATGAAATCATATCTATTTCAAACTGTTCATTCCCTTTACAAACGTGCCTGTGACAGTTACAGCAATGTAACTGGAGGACATTTCTCATCTGTACCTTCAGATTCAGGTTGAAGCAGACTGTGAGCTCTTGCAGGGCGGGGATGGTGATCTGAGGCTTTAGACTCCAGGGTTTGCACCCCAAGGTGAAATCAGCCACCTCCCCCCATAGGCTGAAACCAGGCACTGAGAGCAATAGACAATATATTTATAGTTTTACAATGACTTTTGTGCTGTGTGCGAAGTCTGGTTTTCAAGTGATGACTCTTATTTCAGCTTCTGCATTGAGTTTGATCCTTTTTTTGAGTGTTGTCAGTGTGTTAGGGAACCTCATTTTTTGTATTCGTATTTAAATGTTTTTTTTGTTTTGTTTTTTAAGTTGAAATAATGTAGGAGCCCTGCAAAAGGCTGTCCAGGGTGTACCCTGCCTCTTGGGCTATGACAGCTGGGATAGGCTCCAACCCTGAAAGGGAATAGCAAATGGATGGTTGGATGGATAATGTTTGTAATTTTTCAGCCTCATTAACTAACTGTTTAGTAATTACAGCCATTTTTATACATAATGCTCCATTTTCAGAGGCTCAAAATTAATTGGACAATTGACTGACAGGCAGTTTCACGGCCGAGTGAGGACTGTTCCCGTGTTATTAAGCAGAAAAAAAAAAGATCTGGAGTTGATTCTAAGTGTTTAATGTGCATTTGGAGGCTTTTCACCAGAACTCTCAATATGAGATCCAAGGATACAAACGTAATAGAGTATCATCAGGCTGGAAAAACCAAAATAAGCCTGTCAGGGAGACAGGAAAAACTTTAGTAGTGACCAAAACAACAATCTGGTTCATTCTTTAAAAGACTGAACGTATGAGCAAGCTCAGCAACACCAAAATACACCAAAGACCAATGAAGACAGCTAAAGTGCATGAATTATTTCCATGGCTAACATGTAACCAAGAACACTCAGTGAGGTGGTGAACATATCAGAGTCCACAATCAGGAGACTCCATGAATGGAAATGCAGAAATACAGAGAGTTTACAACATGGTACAAACCACTGACCATGAAGGCCAGTTTAGAATTTGACAGAAAACGTCTAAAAAAGCCTGCAGAGGTCTGTAAAAACAATCCTTGTTTTTTAAAAATATTAAGTCCAATTACTTTTGAAAATGGAAGACTGTCGAAGAATTTCTCACCATTTGAAGCAATACTTTTGTTAAACCTCTTGTTGACTGTTTAATTTGAAATCTGTGGCGGTGTACAGAGAGAGACTTAAAAAAATATATATATATATAATTGTTCACATATTTAACTGTAAACCATCTGAAAATAGAGCCCACTGCATCTCACAGTTTTTTCACCGCTGAAAATTTTGATGGGTCACCTTTATGAATAATTACTCGCTTGCTTTATAAATTATCATCGAGGAATGCAATGAAAAAATTGCTTGTTTTGTCTTTGCACACACGGCGGTAAAATTGAACTTCCAAAGGGTCGCGGCAAGGGTGACGATTTATATTTATTTATTTTGGACTTTCTTAAGTCAGTCAAGGCTAAAATCTGAAACAGTAAAATGAGAACTGGACTTCTGTTTTTGAAGGTTTTGCTGTCCTATGTTTGTGTAAACCATAAGAATGAATTCTGATGACATAAACTGTATCTCTTTAGAGTTCTTTTTTTAGTGGTTCCTACCTTTCCCTGTAGCAGACTCTGGCCTGCTCAGCAGAGACAGAGTGAGAAAAATATTCAAGAAATTTTGACGGGCAATCATGATCAAATCTGAAAAAAACGAAATCATTTTAGTATATTTTGTGCACTCACTGCATGAAACAAAAAGGAAAATAAGCAGTGACCCAAATGTTGCCATTCCGTTAAAGTTTTTTTTTTTTTTTTATTCCAAATCGACTTTTAAAAAGCATCAAAGTTGATCAGAAGAGAAGAACTAACCTTAAACAGAATCACCTGAAAAGCAGGCGATGACCGCAAGCAAATCCTGGTTGAGATTCTCAGCAGCAGTGACACCGCAAAGTCTCACCTCACTGGTTTCAAACAAGCTCTGAGATGGAGCATAACCTCCACGCACCTCTCTGTTTGTGGAGCAGACAGCGGTGTTGTCTGGCTGGGAGTGGTCTGCCTGTGCTATTATGTGCATGCAGGCGGAACAGAAAGTCAATCAATAAAAGTGAAGGAAAAAAAATATCACTGCCACCCAAAGGCATACATGAAACAGTAATTAGCTCTGACAAACATGCACTGCTTTCTGTAAACACTCCCTGTACACAAAGACCTAATTACTCTTTAAAGGCCGCTTACAAGACCCTCAGTAGGTTGGTACCGATGCCTGTGTGTAACAACATTAGCTGTATGAAATATGAAACAAAAAAAAAAATTGAATCATTTTATGTCAGCAGATTCCAGAAACTACTCCACTTTCTCAGTGTTCTTACACAGTGCAGCAGTCACGGGTTATAAAGGTGGACGTGGCTTTGTAAAAATGTCAGCATGCGTCCTTTAAATCAACATTGAATAAATAAAAACAAACGTAACACCCAGTTTTATAGAAAGTTTATTTCAGCATTGAAACTCACAGGAACATGCGACATTCCGATTTTATATTTATTTTCCTCTTTTCTTGAAGCGAACGGGTAAAAAATACAGTAAGCACATAATCACGTGGCAGCTGGCAAATAGAAAAACAAATACACACACGAAGATTTAAAGACGGCAATTTAAGCAACTTTACATGTTTGATTATTTATATCACTGAACTGCAACATGACAAGCTTTAATTTCTCTGCTTACAAAAAAAAATGAAATGAGCATATTAGCATTAATATTTGTTTGTAAAAATACTACATTGGGACAGAAAGAAACACTTGATTTTTCTCCTGTCAGCTGACCGTGTTCGCCTTCCATGAAAACTTGTTACTGGTGGCTCAAAACACCAGCTTACACATTTGAATATAATGCAGCTCTGCCACAGGAAACTGCCAGACTCAATTTCTCATTTCAAACATAGACATGACATCATCAATGTCGTGTTAGCATGCTGCATCAGAGCAAACTGATAAAAATGACATTTTGGTTTCACTGTTCCCATCATTAAATCTTCCAAGATTTCAGCTTGATAATAAACAAGATACTGAAACAAATCAAAAAGAAAAAAGGTTGCATCGTTTTGAAGCAAACACCGAGTTCTCCGTCTCTACTTATCGCCGCAGTCGGTGCAGAGGATGTTTTTTCCCTTGGCTACGAAACGCTTGTTGGACAGATTGAGGGAGCATCTCTTGCAGTTGAAGCAGTATTCATGCCAGGAGCTGCCCTCATAGTTCACCACATTCACCCCCTTACCAAAACCTGAGAGGAGAGAAGAGGAGAGGAGAGGAGAGGAGAGGAGAGGAGAGGAGCGTTAGGGACTGTGTGCTCTACCTTTGTGCGCCACCTGCTGGTGTCAGTCAGAAAAGAAGTCCACTCTATTTAAACTGAACGTTTGCCTTAAAGCATATTTTTATCTTTCAGTCGTCACAAAATACATTAAAATCATCTTCAAGATGACATTTTTTATCTTTAAGTAGTTATCAGTTATATTGTTTTGGGGTTTTTTTGGCCTTATGTGGCTTTTATGACCCCACCTACATTATGGCACTACTCCACCTCTCTCAGTTCCTTGTGATTCCGTGTACCCGTCTGACCACTAAGAGGAACTGTGCCTTCCAAACCTTAGCTGACAAACTATGGAACCGCTCACCACTCTCTCTTTGCACCCTTGAGTCTGTGGCATCCTTTTAAAAGCAGCTTAAAACTCGTCTGTTCAGACAGGCATACTTACAGTGTTTTGTGTTGTTTTACTTGGCTCGTGTCTGTTTTGCCTTTGGCATGTACTGGTTCAGCATTCAGGTTCAGTATGTTCCTCCATTTGTTGCTTTGTTGCAACACAAGAAACACTTTTTCTCTGAATCCCTCTCAGTACACAGTTTGGTGCCGATTGGCTAATCATTATCCCTCCTGCAATTGTTTTTCAGTCCACTCTTTCATGTTGCAACACCATAGACTGTATATTAAAAAAAAGGGCGTAGCCACTGTGACATCATAGTTAGTGGAGTGCTGTTGCAAAGCCTCTAGCTGAGCTTTTTCAGTGTTGGTGAGCGAGGGCCAGATCTGCCTCTGACATACTGCACGCTAGGCTAGCAAACTTGTTAGTCTCATGTTTGACTCTAATAGAATCGTAATTTAGAAAATAAACACGTTGTATCGAGTGAGCCCATAATCTCATTGGGAAAGTGTTGAAATCTGCCAGCCATTAGAAAGAATTCAGATTTAAGGCACTAAACACACTGGTTTCAGTGGAGTGGGAAGCTGCGTCTAACTTTAATATTTGTCCGGTCTTTACCGGCTGGTAATGTCTTAATTGTCTTAATTAGTGAGTCTTAGAGATACTGGTAAGTAATGTCTACTACTAATCTTGCACAGAGCAAGGCTACAGTAGCAAGTTCCTGCTGTGTCCCATCGTTGTGCTTATGTAAGCAAACTTACCCCCTCTTGTGTCCTTATGCTCAGAAAAATAGAGAGTGGGGCCTCTGTTAATAAGCACATTTCACAAGATGTTCCCAATGAACCATGTGGACACACTAGTGATGTCAGAGGTGACTACAATTTCAGTAATTGTACTAATTGACTGTATATAACTGTTGAGCACAGCGTGTGTAAGAGAAAACTTCAGTGTGTGTCAAACCAGTGTACAGGCTATTTTACATGTTCTTCTTTAATGGCACTGGATTTCCAGTTTTTATTTATGGTGACCTGTGATGGGGTTTTGGCAGCCGCTGCACTTCTTGGCCACGGAGTTCTTGTAGCAATCCACACAGAAGACCTGGTCCTGGTGGTTGGTGAAACTTGTGCCTGCCAGAGGCTTCGCGCAGGAGCTGCACACAAAACAGTGGCTGTGCCACGGCTGGTCCTGGTAGTTCACTCCTCCAGAGGTTATAGGCTGGAGACAGAAGTGAAGAGCTGTTTTACCATCAAAAAATTATTCTGTATGAGTAGTTTTTTTTTTTTTCTTAAAGGTTTTGCTACTGCTGTTTATTTTTTAGAACAAAAATACCCTACATATGTATTTGCGTATTTTTCCTTTTTCTTTCTTGGGTTTTTAGCCTTTATTGGGGACAGTGGAGAGAAGACAGGAAAGCTAGGAGAAAGAGCGCAGAGCAGACATAAATGGCCCTGTGGCAGATTCAAACCCAGGCCTCTGCAAAAGCCTTACAGCATAACCCTGTGAGCTACACCGGCACAAATTTAAAAGACAGTGTGCCTAAAAGTGCTACAAAACTGTGATTGTATTTTTTTGATTTACAGTACACAAACTGTCTGAGAAAGTTGTCATTACTCCTCTCAGGGTTGGTTCCTGTTGGAAAGAAATAATAATAAAAATGCCTTCGACTTATATAGCGCTTTTCATGGTACCCAAAGTGCTTTACAGTTTAGTGCACTATACATTCACACCTCAATCATACTTGGTGGTGGTAACCTACTGTAATAATGTAGCCACAGCTGCCCTGAGGCAGTCTGACGGAAGCGTGGCAGCCAATCCGCGCCTACGGCCCCTCCGACCACCACCCAACACCAACCACACAACCACATTCACACTTGGGCAATGTGGGTTAAATTACCTTTTTACAGCTGACACAATGTTTGGCAAATTTGTCGTCATAGCAGGGGCTGCAGTAAATGTCGTTTCCTTTGGAGACAAAATTCTTTGATCCTATTGGTCGTTTGCAGTTGTAACACGTGAAACATTCATCGTGCCACGAGTTCCCCTTGTACTCCACGCTCTCTGTTCCTGCAGGGGAGAAGAGAAGCACTATTACAACTTATGCTGAGGAAATTGATTCCAGTTGTAAATATAATCACAACTGACTTAACTGACAATAGTTTGACACCATAATGGTCGGCACACTCTTACTGGCCTAAATCACACCTATATTTAGACGTCCTGATTAGTTTTTCAGGTTTTTCCAACTATCTCTTTGCTCTTTTAATCAAACAAAAAAACTTATTTTTTTTTAAACCAGAGCTCTTTCACTTCTCTGTTAACTCGTCGAGGTATGCAGGCGATCAGTCGTACCAGCCAGTATGGCTTTATAGCAGCCGTGGCAGCGTGGAGCATCCTCCCTGGAGCAGCACTTTCCACACATGATGCGGTCATCCTTGGTGCTGAAGGGCTCCTTTGCCAGAGGCTTGTAACACTTTGCACAACGGAAACACTCTTCGTGCCAGTATCGGCCCTTGTGGCTGAGCTCCTGATGGAGGAAGACAGAAGTTTTCTTTAGGTATGTGGAAAAATATTGGGACAACACTCTGACAGACAGACAGGAAATACAAGACTTCTAAATACAAACGCATAAAACGCAGCCTGATAAGACACCTTTGTTTCCACAGAGATGGGCCGATGGCACTCGGCGCAGGAGTTGGCGCAGAACTTTGTGTGGCAGCGAACGCACACGGGCCTGCCCTCGTTACGGACGAACCTCTTCCCCCCGAGGTCCTCGCGACAGTAGAAACACTGCGAGCTGTCTGCCATCGTCAGGACACACTCACACCTGCAGCAGGAACAGAACAGAGGGAGAAAATCACTGTGAAGCAATGACAGCAAACACTGTGCTGGTTTTATGACAGCAGATAAGATTTAATATTTTATGATTCATGGTCTTCAAGAAGAATAAACCAGCCCCACAGGGGGGGCACAAGCCAGTGTACTTCTAGTGCTGGCACCAAGGCTGGATAAACGGGGAGGGTGGCATCACGACCTGACATAAATGTTTGCCAGATGGCCTGAGTTAACGATGACCGCCGGTGGGGTGCTGGTAGAAGCTGTGCTACTGTTGGCCAAAGACATAGAAGAAGAAGGGGGGAGGCATGCTCAGAGGCAGTGAGAGAGAAGGAAAGGCAGGAGCGTGGAGGTGAGAGCAGGGACTTCAAATGTAGGGACTATGTAGATATATTGTGTGTGCAGGAGACCTGCATGCAGAGGGCTGGTCTGACAGAGGAGGATGCTAGAGATAGGATGAGATGGAGGCAGATGATCCACTGTGGCAACCTCTAAAGGGAGCAGGCGAAGGAAGAAGGTATTCAAGAAGAATACCACGACTCATTGGTAACCTTTAACTATAAATCATTGTCTATAACTGCTGGTTTTAGCAGCTGCAGGTGACTCTACACTGCAACAGGAAGTATTTACATCCTTAAGTAACAGTACTAACACCACATTGTTAAAAGTGCTCCGTAAAAAGTACTGCATTAAAAATTTGACTTATTTACTGATTTCATTCATTCAAGTACTGTTTCAAACAATTTTGCCAAAGTCTGTTCTGCAGAAAAACTTTGGTTCTTGTCGATTCTAATGTGCTGAATCCAAATATGCCAGTTAAAATATGTGATTGGTTACATTTCCAAGATTTCAACATTGTTCACATGAGCTGTAATCATAAATTCTAAAGTTGTGTTTTCTTGATATGGTAATATTTCACCTTTCCTCCTTATAGCAGAAGCAGGCCCATATAAAGATGACTTAACATGAATCATTGTATCAGAAAGAATAGCAGCCTGCAGGCTGTTCGTTTTGTAACAATGTCAGGCACCAGTAGAGGGAGTGCAAAGGTTATGTGTGTACTTTCAACAACATGAAACATGAAAAATATTACTTGGGTTATATTTTGATATGCTTTAAAAAACAAAACATGTATCTTTACTTTGCGGCGTTATAGATTTCCTGCTACTGGAAAGGTCAGATCTAAGGTCAGGGTAGAGATAATGGTATGAGATTTGAAATTTGACAAATGCACTTCATGCTTTATGCAATTCCAATTCACATGAACCCAGTTTCATCAAAATGACATGACTAGTTTGGGAAGCGTGACACACTCACAAACACACTCAGAAAATACCCTCCCCTTTCGCCCCACGACAGCTGAGAGGCTCCAGCTCCATTCTCAGTTCACTGCAGTGTGTGAGCATTATTTCAGATTTATGCTCTTTTCTCATAAGTCAATCGTGTAAAAATCTATCAGCTGTTCTGTGTACATATATGGATTCACGTCAGAATACGTTCACGTCATACGACTTTTCTCTTCTCACACATCTGACAATCAGTAAGTGAGACCAAAACAGGCAGAAGCAAAAGCTTATATGCTTAACTCAAAATTTACATCCATTTACAAGTTGCCTTTTATATAAGAAAATAAAATACATTAAAAAAAAAAGTTTTGTGACCTTTGTGCCAAAAAAAAAAACGTATTCATTCAATAATATAATATAAGATTATAAGATTTTCTTTTTGAAAATAAATAATGAATTACGTGTTTTCGTGTCTGGGCTAACATTATTCCACAGCTGAGCTCCAGGAGCAGACGAGCATTTCTGTCCGTTTGTCTGTTCAGCTTTGCAAACCTGAACTGTGCTGCCACGTTCTTTTTAGAGAGAAGCTTTCTCTTGGCGTTTTCTTCCCGAGCGAGACGCACTTGTTCAGTCTTTTTCTAATTGTGCCGTCGTGAACTTTAACATTTAACATGCTAACCGAGGCCCGTCGAGTCTGAGATGCAGCTCTTGGGCTTTCTCCGGTTCTTCAGTCTTACATGGTCTGACACTGGGATGAATTTGCTGAGACGTCCACTCCTGAGAAGATTGTGGCTTTGCGTTAACACACACCTGAATGCACCAGACCCGCAAACTGCCAAAACATCTTGTTTTTTAAAAGGTGCTCACACTTACTTATGATCAGTTAATGAAGTGCATTTGATTAGCAGCACTTAGCAGCTTATACCCTATTTTCCTATGGAAACAGTAAGGATGTACTTAGTTTTTCACAGGACTCTCTACTGCAAGTAAAGCATGTAAATACATTTTTCACCACTTTGCATTTTACTGTCATTTTATACAGTGTTTTAAAACCTTGTGCAGTTCCACTTTTCATAGAACACATCTGTATAAGGATACACATATATTTACTAATATATTATGACATCTTATTATACAGTAGATGAGGATAAATAACGGAATATAAGTGATTAAATGCATTATTCATATATTTCCACTTATCTTATTTTTATTTGTAAATATTAGTAATATTAGTAAAATCTCTAACTTGTATCTTTCCTGAGAGCACTTTGGTCAATATTTGTTATTTTTAATGAGCTATAAAGATAACCAAGAAGTGCATTAGGAGAGCTCGTCCTGCATTAAAGCCACTGCCCTAATCTCACAGTTGTAAGAAAAGTGATCATCATATCTTCACTGAGCTTCATGCAATTCTGCTTGCTACAGTTCTTGTTTAATCATGCCAGCAAACAGCACTGAAAACACTGGCACACTTGATTTCTCACACTACACAATCCAGTATCCACCCTCCCCAAAATACAACACACACATGAACTTCCTAAACATAGAACCAAAATTACCACTTTGACCAGCATAAATCTGATCACAGAGCTGTGATTACAGGGCCAGAATCTCAGATGGTAAATAATAAACAACATGTTGGTAAAAAAAAAAAAAATCAAGGCTACGCAAAGGCACAAAAATATGAAAGAAAGATTACCACAGTCTGTTCACTCAGTTATTTCCCACATCAAGTTCATGCTGCCTGACCACGAGGAATTCTCACAAACTGCTGTGAGACAAGTGTGTGGGTGCGTGTCTGCGCGCGTGCGTGTCTGCGCGCGTGCGTGCGTGCGCGTCTACACAATGTGGTGAATGCATGAAGGAATGCCTGGTATGACTAATGTGGTGAGATCAGGAACGCTGACATCTCTGTGACAGACTCGACACACACACTCCACTTCTTAAATGAACCACTCCCTTAGAAACCACACACTATAGTGTTCACCTCCTGGATGTGGCGGCATGTCAGCGCACATTCATAAGGACGTTCTGGTTTTAGGAAACTCCTTCCCTAAACTGCAAACCACCTATCTTCATTTATACTGTATCATGTGTAAAGGTAATTTAAATTAATTATTAGAACTCCTTCTCAGTTGCCAATAATATACACTCACTGACCACCAGTACCAGGTTGGACCCACTTTTGCTTTCAGAACTGCCTTCGTTCTTCGCGGCACAGATTCAACAAGGTGCTGGAAACATTCCTCAGAGATTTGGGTCCATACTGACATGACTGCTGCAGATTTGCTGGCTGCACATCCACGATGTGAATCTCCCGTTCCACAACATCCCAAAGGTGCTCTATTGGACCGAGATTTGGTGACTGTGTGGAGGCCATTTAAGTACAGTGAGCTCATTGTCATGTTCAAGAAATCAGTTTGAGATGATTTGAGCTTTGTGGCGTTAACCATCAGTAACGAGTCACTGTGGTCATAAAGGGATGGACATGGTCAGGAGCAATACTCCGGTAGGCTGTGGTGTTTAAATGATGCTTAGTTGTACTAAGGGGCCAAGTGTGCCAGGAAAATATCCCCCACATCATTACATCACCACCAGAGCAGCCTGACCTGGTGATACAAGGCAGGACATTTCATGTTTAAGCTAAATTCTGACGCTACCATGTGTGAACTGTAGCCCGTTTTCTGAGCTTACAGGAGCAGCACCCAGTGTGGTCTCATGTTGCTCTAGCCCATCTGCTTCAAGGCTCAATGTATCGTGCATTCAGAGATTTTAACCCCACTCTGATGCTCGGTTTGAACTTCAGCAGGTCATCTTGACCATCTGATTGGCTGATTAGATAGTTGTGTTAATGAGACGTTGAAGAGGTGTACACAGGTAATCTTCTCTATGATAGCAGTTTTTAACATTGTACTTAGCACATAACACATAACAGTGCTTTTAGCTAAACGCTAATGTCAGCATGGTAACATGCTGATGTAACATGTTTTGCTAAATGTCAGCTAAATTAGTACTTATTCTGGACAAACTGACCTTTTGGCCTGAAGAGGGTGCCAAAGGAAGGGTAAAGGAAGATCCCAGATCAGATATTTCATGCAGATTCACAGAAAATATCCTCTTTGAGTTCATCCTGTAGGAACCTCAAACGTCCGTATTAACATCTTTACCAAAATAGTATAGACCATCATATTTCCCTTCCAGAGGTCATCCTGTCATCATGGCTAGAATACCCCTTTACAATAACGTGACTTCTTAATTTAAACATCTATTCTTTAGCTCATCTGGCTGAAAGACTGGGCCGTCTCAGTCTCAGACTCAGATTCAGACTGGGAAAGCTCATAAAACAATATTTATGGCATAATGCAAAGTCTTAAACACAACCAGATAATACAAGTAAACGTTTCACTGCAGCATTCATGCAGTTCCAAAAGGAAGCTTTATTTTGTTACCCGGTCTCAGGCTCCTGTTTGATGGAAGCTGAGGTCAAAGGTGATGTGGTTATTAAAGCTGATTAAATAACTTCTTTGTGGTCTCGTCTCTTTAAGAGACAATAAAGCTCCAAACTGAGGCTGACACATAGAGTGGACATTTATATATTTTCCATTCAGCAACCTGCTAATTCATTACTCATTAATGGCGCAACCAGCAGCTGCGTGGTTTATTTGGTGACTGGGTGTGCTGAGGTTACTCATCCATCACTGGAAGACAGCCAGTCCTGCCAGATAAAAGCGAGGTCCAGTTTTTACACGTTGCCTTCTGTTTTCCCTCCACCTTTCTGATACTTCCTAATAAGGAAGAGAAGGGATTCAGTTAGAGCTCCATATCCTGCTCCTGTTCCTGTTTTTGCTTTTACCTGAGTCAAACTCTGTAAAGATACTTTACATATACTCTGCAGCTGCATAAAGTACTTCGTCCAATACTGCAGAGAAGGCAATACTGATGCTTGGCTACGAGCGCGTTGAGATTGTTATCTGTTGGGAACTGAACAATGGCTGACAGGAAGCCAGTACCCACGCAGGTTGTAGGAAAATAAATGAGGTGTAACTGACGTCAGGCTGCTCCGAGGACATTGTTGCTGCAAGTCTTTGCTTTGCTTTTCAGCTATAAATATTGCTGTGTCACGACATGGCAGCACATATACATACTTTTCTTCCAGCCAAAGTTGCCAACACAAAACCCCTTCAGATTGCCACGGAAAATTAGGCTGTGTCACGCAGTCAGAGCTAAAGGCAATAATTGAGGGCAGCACTGCAGCCAAAGAAAGCTCATTGTGGGACTGTGGAGCTCTCCGTGGAGTGACATTAGTTTGTCCACGCTGGGTAAATTTTATTTTTTTAAGACTTTTAGTTGGCACTGGGGTGAGGCACTAGTGGTAAAGGCTCCTGTGTTTCTTTATTTTTCTTATTGACAATAAATCAGATCAAACTGGAGTAAATTATGTGTTCTATTTAAAGCTATTTAAAGTCACATAAATGCAAGACTGTGTGTGTGTGTGTGTGTGTGTGTGTGTGTGTGTGTGTGTGTGTGTGTGTGGGGGTGTGTGTGTGTGTGTGTGTGT
>JAVDPK010001458.1:346817-359274 GCA_034780415.1 Cichlasoma orientale | reverse complement strand
GAGACAGACAACCACACACACTCACATTCATACCTATGGGCAATTTAGTGTGGCCAATTAACCTAACCCCAGTAATTAGATGATCAGATGAAAAACAGTGATTACTTATGAGAATACCAAGCACTGTTGGTTTTTTTGGTTTTTTGTCTTTTCAAGGGACTAAAATTCATTCTTCAATGAGACACTGGATAACTGGCACCATGAGAAGGTAAACAAAGTCCATGACCTTGGCTAATCTTCCATTTAGGAGAATAAAGTGTCAAACGTGTATAAATAGGCCATATAACCACTTGTCCTCTACAAGTGTTCAAGCTTGAAGTGTGCACTCTATGAGGTATTCGACCTTGATGCGAATGACACAGTCTTCTTAGTATAGCAACATCTGTGTCCATTTTAAGCGACGGTTGCAACATCAGCTGCAAACGCTGGTGCTTAGATACAGTTCATATTTATAAGGGGAAAAAAAGAAAATGCCAAAAATATAATAAATGTTTTATCAAAATATCCAAAGGAGAGGTCTTCTTGTGAAGGCCAGCGAGTTCTCAGACCTCACTCACTCACTCACTCACTCACTCACTTAAAAGCCCCTTCAATGCTGCAGCTGCTAATCAAGTGCTGAAATGAGTGTTGTTAAATGGTGTTGTTAAATGGTGCAGGTCTACCTGTGAACCCGCAGGCCTCAGCCAAGAGAAAAGTGCTCCAGGACATCAGGAAAAAGAGAGCCGTCTCCAGCAAGGGGAAGTCCCTCAGCTTAGTGAATTTGGTGACGTGAGGAAAAATCAATGTTAAGGGACAAAACAAAGAAGTGGAGCTGGAAGTAGGGGAAACTGTGTTGAATCCTATGTTGTTATTCATTTACCCTTTGCACACACCTATGAATATAAATGTAGATTATGTAATGGCAAGCAACAGGTGAAAGGATATGAGAGCGGTCACGACTCCCGTAACCACTCCGAGAGCAAAAGATCCGCTGAAGACGCCCAAAAAGACGCCAAAGGACTTCAACATGGCCATGGCCTCAAAGCTGTGGCTGTTGTCACCTGCAGGTTGATACGCCACAATGGAGCTGTGGGGAAGGCAGAACGCATGCAAACAGAAAACATTTACATGAAAAAAGGAAACAGGACCTTACTAAGAAAAGACCTTACTAAGAAAAAGGGAAGCTGGTCATACGCATGCTTACCAAACACAACGTCAGGCATCAAATGGTATCTGCAGCAACCCAAATCCAAAAATGGCTTCTATTACCAGTGTCATGTGCTTGAATTTAGATGAATTTGTTCATGCTTTAGAAGTATCTACAAAGACTTAAAATATGTGGAGTTGGGTTTTAGAGTCATAAAAACAGAAAAAGTCTTGCATGCTTAATTTTAACTAGGTCTCTCTGTGTATGTGTATATGCGTGCACACACACACACACACACACACACCTTTTATGAACCTAAATTTCCAAAACCTTCATTAAAAAAAAATAAAGGGTTTTTCAGTGATTTGCAGGATCTATAAATCAGAAAGAAAACCAACAGCGGGGATGGCTATTAAAGGGCTGCAGTGTCACAGAGGTGAAAGAGAGGGAAATGAATGAACGATGATCCTAATAGGTGGTGGTTCAAGGCTACTTACAGCAACAACAGCAAAACCACGCAACCCCCCCCCCCCCCCCGACCGAACCACCCACCCACCCACCGGGGAGTCAGTGTCTGATTTTCTCCCAGCCATCCCTCGGCCACCTCATGCCACACTGGGCCATCATTTCCTGTGGAGTGCACAGCTACAGAACCCCGCCTACCCTGCTTTTCCAAGCGGAGGAGAACACTACATACATACGTACAGGCGAGGCGATGAATGAAACAGATGGGCGGAGACAGGGAAGCAGTGAAATGACAGGGATTGATGTTAGTATGATTAATGTCCAGTCACGTGCATGTACAATACAAAAAAGCCATTTTTGCCACAGTTAGCCCCATTCAAGTGCAGGTTATTAGACTAATTATCACAGAACTACAAATGGCAATTACGACTGAAACTGTTCATCCCGTCTGTAACGACCATGAAAAAATTGCTCCTATTGTGAGTCCAACTGTAAGCATCAGGCACAAAATCAATAGTTCTTCTGCATAAATATTCATTTCAAAGCTCAAAACTTATAGGTTCCAAAAGTCTGAGCTGAATTTTTCCAATAAAATTTGTTACTTTATCAAAACTCCCAGCTGATCTATCTCACTTGAGCCTAAAAAGCTACAGCTTGAGACAGAAACACTGATTACACAAACTAATAACTCTCAGAAAGCACATATTATTTGGTGATGCGCACAAAAAATTGTCCTTCAATGCCGAACTGCTGCTTCGGTGTCTGAGTTATACTTACGAGGAGAGGACAATGGCCACAGCATCGTTGAGGACACTCTCCCCAAACAGTAAAGCATAGAGGTCCACGTCTACCTTTAGCTCATTGAAGATGGCAAGAACCGTCACTGAGACACAGAAAATAAAGAGTATAAGGAATGTGAATAATAACAGGAAGGCAATAGGAGAATAAATCTCACTATGAAAACCGTGTTTCCATCCATTTCAATACAGGTAGGCCAAAAAGGAATCGGATGCTTATCTTATCTGTTAATACTGGATATGGGTACGGCTAAAACGGCACTACCTACCAGGGTCTGTTGCTGAAACGATGGCCCCAAAGAAGAGGCAGTCAGTGAAGTAAAAATCTCCACCAAGCTGCCCCACAACGTTCATGAACGACACAAAGCCATACATGGTCAGCCTATGAGGTAAAAAAAAAACTGCTGTTCAACAAACTGATCACATAAAGTGATGCAAAGTGTGGTGTGTACAGTGGCCCATCTGAGCCTTAAAGTAGATGGATCCTGAACTCCACCCTCTCATTCTCATCACACTCATCTCTGCTCTTGCTCCCCAGGATTTATCAGACCTTCTTGTCCACTACACCCCATCCCGGATTCTGTGTCCCACAGATAAGGGCTTACTCTACACCCCCCCCACACCAGATTAAGGTCTTTTGGGAACAGAGCCTTCAGCGCTGCTGCCCCCCACTCTCTGAAACAGACTCCCCTCTAGGATCTGCATGCCCTGTCTCTGGACATTAAAAAAACAGCCAAAATGCCACCTATTCACCGAGGCCTTTGACATTTGTGTGTAAAGCAACCTTGGGTTTCTTGAAAGGGGGCTATATAAATCTGAGTTATCATTATTACTGTTGAATGATTTAAGATGTTCTGCACAATTCTGAGTTAACTTCAGAGATGTTTACTTGACATACCCGATAACAAAGCAGGAAATAACTGTTCCCATGAAAGCATAGGCCAGGATGGAACCGATGTTTCTGAAAAAATGTCTCTGAGAAAGACAGCGGGCATGAGTTTATTTTAAAACAGAGGCTATAGACAAATTAATAATCACAAAAAAATTCATTTAAAAAAAAATCTTGATAAAAAAAACCTTTTGACCCTCTTACCCTTTTCAGACTGTAACCCGCGTGGAAAATAATGGGAGGCAGCAAAATGTTGAAAAACACCTCTGGGTCAAAGGTCACCTGAAGACAGCAGTAAGATATAGGTTAGCCGTGCACTTACTTGCAAATTTGATTTCCTTACTTGTTTCCTGTGTATGCAAACTGATCCAGCTCCAATCACTGTTACACAAAGAGGTGATGTTCATTTACAGTATGCGACACAGTTTGCACCTAAGTTGTTTCTGTCACTATATACAGAAAAAAAATCCAGTTCAATTGAATCACATAACGACAAAAAAAATTCACTTCATGAGACACGTCTCACTTCACGAACAGTTTCAATGCTGAGTGAGACATAAACAACAAACACTTGAACCCTCCACTCCAGCCATCTGTTCCCTTGCCTTCCTCAGCATCTCATCATCTTGCACTTGGTGATCTTTGCCCTGTGCGACTTCCCCCTTCAGAGTGTACTCGTAGAACCGCCCGCTGACGTTGACCAGGAGAGTGGCAGGACTGGCGTTAACGGCGCAGCCGAGGATCACGTCGCTCATGCTTTGGGGTGCGTGGATGCCAAACCGTAGGATCACACCCACCAGCAGGCCTTTGGAGAGGAGGAAAAAGAGAGGGAGTTAGGTCAGAACAGGCAGCCAAGAAAGCAGTCCTACATATTTGTTTAATATGTAAGACTGGTCACAATTGACTCCAAGATTCCTCACAGTGTTACTGGAGCCGAAGGTAATGCCATCCAGAGTAAGTATCTGGATTGAAACCATGTTTCTAAGATTTGTTGGGCCGAGTACAAGAACTTCAGTTTTATCTGAATTTAGAAGCAGGAAATTAGAAGTCATCCAGGTCTTTATGCAGTTTAACTCATTGGTGTGTGTCATCAGGCTTCATGGATAGATAAAGCTGGGTATGATCTGCATAACAATGAAAATGTATGCAATGCTTTCTAATAATACTGCCCAAGGGAAACGAGTTTAGTGAAAACAGAATTGTTCTAGCACAGAACCCTGTGGAACTAACCCTGTGAATCAGTAATAATGGGAGAATGATTCTTAATGTTTGTTAAAGGGGTGGCCTTTATTATTTTTACTTTATTCACTTTAAGGGCTGATTTCTACTCATTTGCCATTTATTGTAGCAATACAATCTTATATTAATAACCACTGCAGCCAATATTACTTTACTGCTACCTAGTTACAGTTGTACAGGTATCATTTATTAAGAATATCGCTTAAGAAACCTCTGAATAGATGTATGTTACCCATGATATGTGAGATTTACCTGTTAAATTATCCAGCTAGCATTAAAGCTAAGTTAAATTAAATGCCTGACATGACTGTTAGCTCGGTGTCCTTACCATAGATCATAGCAAGTCCTGTTTCGTGCAGGAACCTAAATCGGCGGTGTTTGAAAAGCCATATGGTTAGTATGGTGAGCGTTAACAGCATTATGAATATCAGTAGATTGGCACTGTCCTGTCGGTGGCTTTCCTCAGCCATCCTCTCAGTTGCGACGTTGTCCATTGCATTGCCGTCGCCTTGGCTGCTGCCGACGAGCAGGATTGCGAGCAGAAAAGGCAGCAGCGACGTAGCTTTCGACGCTTTACCGCCAAGAAAGAGACTCGGTATGAATCCCATTGTGGCCCTGTGTCCAAACAGTTACATTTGTCGGTAAAGTAGTGTTGGTTTTTGCCGAGAAACAACTGATTAGATTAGAAATTAGCTGGACGGGGGTAGATGACAGCTTCTTCCACCGCTGTTATCAAAACACTGGGATTTCCGGCTCTTCAAAATAAAAGCTTCATCATGTTTATCAGTGCGAAGGGTGAAGTTGTTATAAAAACACGAGTAAATATTGCACAATAAACACACTAAAATATATGAATAATCAAAAAATTAGAAATAAACAAAATGGAAATTGATAGTATAAGTTTCAAAATCAGAAACTTGTACAGTAAATTTTACTGAATTTACATTAAAGTAGATTAAAGCCAGATTAATTCATTCCCATTTACAGAGGGGAGGATGAATATTAATGCAGACATATGCTGAAATTATGTGTCATATATCTATAGCTTGGAATCCCTACGCCTAAAGATTATATTGTCTTAGTGTATTTTATGTTTAGGTATAACTACTCTATTACAACCTTAAAATAAGCACAACCTGTTCACACTTTAGTTTGCAAGGTCGAATTTCTAACTTATTAGCTAAAAAAAAAAAAAAAAAGTAACCCAAATCTGCCCAGAAAAATCCTGGAATAATTTAAAGGCAGGAACTTCCAGGCTTACTCATTCTCTCCCACAGCACTTCTTCTCTCACATATGTTGCAATGCAATGTTGCATTGCATTCACAGCAAGGCCTAACGTATTGCAAAGCAGCTTAGCAGCGCTTAAATAGCCTGTAGGTCCAAGCCAGAGTTTTCAGCTTGATTCTCTTGCTATGAAATGTTGACACCCTCACTCTGATTGCAAGTGAAAATAACCCTACTGTGCGGTTTGACATACTTACTAGACTTTTCTTCCTCTTTTAGTAAAAGGTTTCAATAGCTAACATATGGTTACTGCATGTAAGAGGCAAAAATCTGATTATATAACTTAATGGGACGAAAAAACAGAAAATGTACTGGGAATTTTCTGCCTGTACATTTTCTGTTTTTTTTTACTGAAGTTTCGATAAATCGTAAATAGTAAAAATCAATTTCTGGTTACAAAAACACTGAAAAAAAAATCTGTAAAACATTCATGTGGAACACCACTCAGACGTTAACTTTAAATATGGTACAAATAGGCTTAGGAAGCAATAACTGACCTAGCACCAGTTCTGAGGGGAGGAACTGATGAGAAACCACTATCGTCAGCTAGTTACATCATAGAAACAGTGACACTGAGATACAGAAGTAGACTTGAGTCAGTACTGAAAACATCCTGTTTTAGGGTGGTATAATGCTAGCGAGACTGCTCCTATTTCTCTGTGTGATTGGGCCTGTGTTTGCCAAAGAAGCTCCTGGTAAGAGCGTTTGAATATGATCTATTAAGTTGTTAAAAAATTATAGGAAAATGTTACATTGGCTTCAGTCTGTGTAGACATATCTGAATAGATACTGAATCATTTTTTTTCTTTTGGCAGATTTAAATATATTATCGATCCCACAAGGCTATCATTCACTGTGTATTTAATTGGTTTCCTTAAAATAGTGGTTAGAACGGGGAAATGGGTACAACAGTGTTGACTGGCTTTCCCTTGAGATTTAAATGATTACTGCCAAATTGAATTAAATTCAGTTTAAGGTAGAGTCTTCCTTTATTATGCTCATTTTGTGTGAATTCCCCTTTACATCATGGTGATGCCACTTGTGTGTGTGTGTGGGACCGCACTGTTATGTGTCTGTTGCCCTTATGGTAGGTTTTATACATCTAAGCTTCACTACTGTTTTCATCTTTCTCAAATCTCTTCTTGTCAGATGTGGATTGCTTGGTGGTGAATCTGAAATATGTTTCCTGTACCTGGAACAAGAATGGGATTCCAGAGGTCAACTACACCTTCAGCAGTAGGTTTGTAATTGCTGATAATAGCAGCAGCACATCTTTGTAACAAGAATTCGCCAGACAGAGAAGAATTAGACTAAAGGTTGTACTTGAGTGAAAGCTGTAATGAACAAACTTAACAATTAAGGATATTTTAACCTTTTTCAAACTAAAATGTTCTTGAATATAGAGGAGCTCCAGAAGTTGCATTAAGCACAGATCATAAATAACTGCACAAACAGATTAGACTGAGGAGCAGAAAGGCGATTGTTTATATGTCATGATGAATACTAAAGTAGATATGACTGCAGACTTTCATTTGTGTGATGATTATTTTGTTATTTCTCGACAGGTTCTTCAATCGACAACCAAAACGCTGCGCGCACTATTTGTTAGAGAACAATGTGAACATTGGATGTATCCAACCTTGTGAGAGTGGAGATAGATCCCTTACATTTCACACTGAAATACATGGCAATGGCACATTTAGGAAAAATCATGATCTTCGACAGCAAGGTATGCATATACTGAACACAACCTAGGGTTTAAAATAATAAAACGTTTAATGAAGGGAAAATGATTGCAGCAGGGACACTTACACTGTAACTTAAATCTAAAACCTTCTCCAAGAAAGGAAAATCCTTGTTAGTATTCTGACATAAAGAGAGGCTTTAAAATATAACGTAGGCCGGCACATCTGCTCATGTTGTCTCACATCTGTATCGTCTCCAGTCAGATTAAATCCACCAACCAACCTGACTGTCCTGAATGGATCGGATTTTAACCTGTGGTTTTACTGGAACCACACTTCTCCTGCTCCCTTACACTGTGTGGAGAGTGAGGTCCGCTTCAGGACAAACAATAATAACTGGGAGGTAGGCCATTTTACCAAAAAAAAAAAATAATAATAATTTAATCTTTCATCCTTCTCTTTAATTCATTGCTTTTTGTCTCTCCATCTTATTTTCCAGTATTCTAAATTTAGCCCCGGGACACAGGAATATGACATCAAGTTGTCCCCAAGCAGTTCCCGATATGAGCTGCAAGTGCGGAACAGGATAGACAGCAGCTGTACAAAGTCTCTATTCTGGAGCGACTGGAGTGAGCCTGTGGTCTGGGGATCCAACGACACCACAGGTAAAACTGCACACGCATAAAAATTCAATATGTCACGAAGAAAAGATGTACTTAATCTGTACTTCCACCAGAAAATGTGCCTACACACATCCAATAAGAGGTCCTTTTTTTCCAAGACATCCTGGAATCACTGGGTAGGAAACTGGTATGGCCACTTAAAGGATGTAAACTTTGCA
Organism: Cichlasoma orientale; assembly: GCA_034780415.1. Taxonomy (NCBI): domain Eukaryota; kingdom Metazoa; phylum Chordata; class Actinopteri; order Cichliformes; family Cichlidae; genus Cichlasoma; species Cichlasoma orientale. The sequence goes on along the minus strand of JAVDPK010001458.1, from coordinate 350,947 downwards.
TCACTACAGTAATAATCGCCTAGTATGCTAAAACATGGCAAGTATTTTGTTTTGATGCACAGTGTGATATTTCAAAAGCAGCTCTATGCTGTCACACTGTGCATGCACTAAAATGTAGCAGTAAAAGGTCATGCAGATAACATCTCTCTTTTTCTTTCTCGCAGACTCTAATGACACAATGATTGGGTGGGCGACAGTGCTGTATGTGGGGGTGGGCGCCATCACCCTTATCCTACTGATCATGATGTTACTGCACCACGAAAGGTGGGTTCTTCCATAAATCAGATGGATCTATGATCAGATCACAGCGTGTGTGCCATGTGATTTACAGCCATTGGGTTATAATTGCAATGTACAGCTGCATAAATGCTATGAATGAAATCTTCACTTGCTGCATCAGTACTGTACATATTTGTTATACCTTAAAAGACTAGCTAATCTTAATTATGACAACTTATTAAGGGGGAAAAGAAATGCATGATGTCTTATATTTTCAACAAAGATAAAAAAAACATGTAGACATCAAACCATCATTCATCTTACATTATACCTGATATATTGGTAAGCTGTGTTTATGACCTTAAAAACACTTTCAGAAATGCAGCCAAGTGGCACAGCTTCACGGTACGGAGTGATTACCAAAACTGCCACAAAATTATTTACCTGTTCTTTAGATTTTATGGCTGCAAAGCCACTCTGAGAATGGCTGATTGTTTTACTAGCAAGTCCTGCTAGCACAGTGAGGAATCTCATATCTTTTTTATCACTATTCAACCGACGGTTTTCCTCTTCTGTCATTTTATCTTTTATTATATGTGTCTTGGTTGTTTTTAACTTCCTGACATTTACCCTGTTTCACCTGAGCCAATATCCAGTCTGCTTTTTCAACATGCAGCCCTCACATTAACATTTCCACGTTGTTACTGGAACACCAGCTTATTTCCCTAATGTATTCTTTTCCCTGTTCTTGTGGTTTGTCCCAGCCTGCTCCTTGTTGATTGGCCTGAGTTGATCGTTCCACTTGCTGTCAATCGGCAGAACGCAGGTGTTCTTAAAAGTTATTTAAAATGTCCCTGCCTCCCATACAGGTTCAGAATCATCCTCATTCCTGCCGTTCCCAAGCCATCCCTGTTCCTACACGACATCGAGGTTAGTGGCATCAAGAGCCCTGTCTCCTCCCTGAAATTCCTATTCACACAAGAGCTTGGCTAGTAAAATCTAGAAAAACTACTTTGTGCATTTAGTTGAATATCTGTGTAATCAATGTGCCACTTTTTCCCTCTTTTTTTAAGGACTGGTTTCAGTTTCCCAAAGGCCTGAAAGAGAGTTTTAATGCAAGCTACAATGAGGACGCCTGTTCTGTGCGTGAGTACAGCTACGTCTCCCAGTCAGACAGCATGAACTCTGACGGCTCCACCTTCTCCGTCACCGCCGACCAAACCGACTGCTCTGTCTCCATCTATGTGAAGGATCCAGAAGATCTGTCCATCCCCTTGTCCTCTATCAACTCCCCAGTTTCATCTGAGGAAGTGCAGACGGTTTCTAATTAGGCAGCACCTGAACTAATACTAGGTTTGTCTGAACTAAACTATCAGGGCTTTGTTATACAGATACATCTCCTGCTTGATGGCAATGATTATATTATGGATAAATGAGTATGTGTAAATGAATAGTTTACAACACTGCCCATTGAGCTAAACCCTAACATTTGTGTGAGGCACTTAAATCAGTTATATCTGAGCTGGGCCTTTGATGAAAAAAATCACCCACAGCTCAATAAGGTAGATTACGAAGGCGTGGTGGTCCACAACATCTAAAAACTGATTTGACTGAAAAAGATTCTGTGGTTTTTCTATTGTTTCTAAATCCCCCCAGATCCAATAATTACTCGATACAATACTAAGTATGCCTGTGTATCTTGTGTTCACTGACGTGTTCCTTCACTGTGATAAACACAATCATTGTAATTTATTCCTACAAGCGCTAGACTGCCCTGATAAACACTCCCTGCAGCACGAAAATATGAATGATACAGCACCTGCAACAAAGTCCCCTGTGTAGAAGTGTCTGTAACCTCAATCGGTCTACTTTTGGTAGATTATGTTACCTTATATCCCGAAAGACTGTCATTCGCTATATACTTGAGAAGTTAGTTGTGCATTGAGACATGAATAAACACTATCAAATTGAATTAATTTCCGTTTAAGGCAGAGCCCTCCTTTATTAAGCATGTCCTGTGAGAATTTCCCCTTCATAGCATGGGGCTGTACTGCCAATTTCTTATCTGTGAGTGTACTGCTGTCTGTCTATTGCCACTTGTGTAGGTTTTATACATGCAATCTTGAATGATGTGTAATAAATTACAGTAACTTGAAGTTTTAGGAAAACTGTGCAGATCATTTGTGAGCATTCATTGTATTGTGTTGTATTTATTTGTACATTTTCAGTCAGAAGAACTATCCGTAAAATAAACTCACTATACCATAAAGACTGGTGACATCATTGTCTTGATAGACAGACATGTAAAAACAGACCAGGACACCTTTCCAGTTAAAGTATGTGTAACCAGAACCGCATGACGCCATTATGACACATAGACATACGCACACAGAGACTCACAAAGTGAAATCAATACCTGACACTATACTGCAGCTGCTAATCAAATGTCAAAATCAATGGTAAAACTGCATGCACGAGTCTTTGGTGCAGGTCTACCCTTGAACCCACAGGCCTCAGCGAAGTGAATGGTGCTATTTTTTTTTTTATATTGTAGTATCTGGTGCACAACATGTATGTAATTTCTGTACTGTATGTTTTTGCAGTTTTGGTATTTTGCTGAGTAAAGACCTTGAGACATAAGGAGCCTCTCTGGGGTCTAAAGACCTAGGGCCAGAAGTTTCCTGATTGCATGTGTTCAGTTCCAAAAGCTAAGGATAATATATAGATAAGGTTCCTGTGTGTTGTATTTCATCACAACTGTTACACATAGACACGACAGTTCTTACACAGGCTATAAAAAAAACCATTGCATTTTCTCTTTGACAGCAGAAAAGGCGAGTAAAACCACAGGCGTTTCTATACATGCACGCACAAAAACCCCTGTCCAATTCGCTGGAAATGAACATAGATGAGCTGATTGGTAGCAAATGTTAAGTTAAACATGTGTCTGAGATGTGAGCGCTAACTGCTTGATCAAATTAATATAACAAACTCATTTGGTAAAACAGGTGGTAATTTGTGAACGATTGCTTGTAGATTTGCTCGTGCTGTGTGTGGACATGGACACTAAATTTTGCAGTGCAATTCTGATTTGTGCCATATCTTTAGTTTTATCAGAAAAAATTACAGACAACACTTCGGACTGCACAGAAGACTTCAGCCAAAACAACAAGCTCACTTTAGCAGCGAGTATATTATATTATTAAGTACAGAGGTATGGTAAGACTGGCTGCCTTAAAACAGAAATATGCCTTCAAATATTCAGTAAAGATTATGTAAAGGTTTGTCTGTGTGTAATAACAGAACATTGAAGGTGCTACTTCAGATGTCAGTGTACACTTTTTTCAGTCTATATTTTTGAAAGCAGTTTCCTCTGACAGGAAACCACCAAAACTCTGAAAGTGATACTTATGAGATATCAACATCACCTCGTGCTATGGACACGTAATATTTCAGCTAATTGCTCTTGTTAAAAGGGTATGGATTCTTTACTTGTCCAAATGAGGAGCGTCAGAGTAAGCTGATCATATCTGTGCTAACTTACCAGTCTTTCTTCAGTCACATTTTTGGTAAAAACATCAGCTGTCTTTGACTTGAAGCTATTACGTTTACAACACATCCATCAGGTAATACCTGTAACACCCACAAAACCCTAAAACATGTTAACCCAGACTCGCCCTCATCTTTACCTTGTCTTCTCTACGGCAGCTAATAAAAATAAAAAACTGTATAAATTGTGTATGTGTTACTACATCATATGTATGTAGTACTGTCATATTGTTATTATATATAGTCATATAGCCATACTGCAGGCACTGACACTGTGGCAGGACCGCGGCGGGGGGGGGGGGGGGGGGGGGGGGGGGGGGGGGGGGGGGGGGGGGGGGGGGGGGGGGGGGGGGGGGGGGGGG
>JAVDPK010001458.1:328842-340024 GCA_034780415.1 Cichlasoma orientale | reverse complement strand
AATAAATGGGACCATCCCCAAACTTATCTCCCAGTCTGGACATTGTACTTTTGAGCGCGTTAGGACCAGGATTTCCCACACCCAGAAGCGACTAAAATTGGAAGTAGCTTGATGGTCGCTACAGTCATTTTGAATTTAATTGCCACAACATATCTAAAAAAAAAAAGAAAAGAAAAGAAAAGTTAAGGCCTGGCCATTTTTACCACTGTGTAGCATCCCTCTTCTTTTTTTTTTACAACAGTCTGCAAATGTCTGGGAACTGAGGAGAGCAGCTGCTGGACCTTTGGGGAAGGAATGTTGTCCCAGGCCTGGGTCGTCTTTGTTGTATTTTTACTTCATGACACTCCAAATGTTTTCAGTTGGTGAAAGGTCTCGACTGCAGGTAGGCCAGTTGTGCCCCCTGGCCTCTTATACTGTGAAGCTGCGCTGTTGTAATAGATGCAGTATGAAGTTCAACATTGTCTTGCTAAAATGCAAGGCCTTCCCTGAAAAATACATTATCTGGATGGGAGCATATGTTGCTCTAAAACCTGTATATGCCTTTCCACACTGATGGTTCCAGAGCCTGTGCAGTGATTCCATGACAGAACTGTGCCTGTTTTTAATGCAGTGCTGCATGACGACCCAAAGATCATGGGCACCCAGTATTGATTTTCAGCCTTTTCCTTTGCACGCAGAGATTTCTTCAGAATCTTTTGATGATATTATGTACAGTATATAATGAGATATTCAAAGACTTTGCAATTTTATGTTGAGGAACATTATTCTGAAATTGTTCCAAAATTTGTATTGCAAACTGGTGAAACCCTGTCCATCTTCTGAGAAAGACACTCTTTTTATAGAGTATCTTAGGCAAAATGTTCCTCCAGTTGTTTCTATTTAGTATCACTTACTTTTCCAGCCTTTTGTTGCCCTCGTCCCATTGAGCTGCATCGCTGCTATCAAATTCAAAATGAGCTAATAATTGGGATTGTAAATAGTAAACAGAGGTGAGCGGATGAATTCAGAACATGATATCTCAGTATTTTTTTAAGACCTTATTGGCAATGTCACAATATACAAATCCATACTATAAGTTGCTTTCTCAGTTAATAGTATTAATTGTAAAACTTTCTAAGAAGGCCTTTTTAGAACGTTTTTAATCTATACACTCTTAGTTTTATTAAAATAATTTGCTCCAGGTTAAAATCTACTTTTCATTTTATTAAGATCTGTAGTTGCAGTTATGCTCTTTGTAAGGGTTTAAATAATCCAGAATCCATTCCGGAAAAATAATTTTGTAATAATAAACACTACATTACCACTGCACTGGAATGTACTTTAAAACCTTTTATTATTTTTGCTTAGATGTTTTTATAACCTCCTTTGTTTGCATCATGCATATAAATATGTCATTAACTTGAACATTATACTGTGTAGTCCTTGTATGTGTCCACTTTTGTCTTTGAAAAATAAATGTTTGCTTTTTCATCAAAACTTCAGTTCTATGAATTGTTCAGCTGCAAAGATTGTTATAAAGGCAGCCCAGTCCGATCATATCTGTGTGTCCGTTAGAGGGAGTGCGAAGTGTCCCGCACAGTACGGAACTGAGTCAACGCGTTTTTCTGATTCAAGAAGGGTAGGGCGCAGGGCGGCTGGCCCCCGCAAAGAGAGCTACACAAGTCGGCTACTTCCCCAGCTGAAGCGGTCAGCTATCGAAATCAGTTGATGCCTTCAGATGAGATATAAGACTTCACTGTGAATTTAGTTGGTTTGACGCTAATTCTACGTTGGCCGTCTGAAAATCACAACCCGACAAAATGTCAGATCCTGTGGTGGCCGACACTCGCCGGCTGAATTCCAAGCCCCAGGACCTGACTGATGCTTACGGCCCCCCCAGCAATTTTCTCGAGATAGATGTTTATGATCCACAAATCGTTGGAGTCGGACGGAGCCGTTACACAACTTACGAAGTTCGCATGAGGGTAGGTATCGAGGCGTAAACCCGAAACACCTTGCAGTATTAGCTTTTAGCGCCAAGCTAACTCTTAATTACAGTGCTGCCGCTGCTGCTAGCCAGTTAGCGTACTTAGCCGCTCCGACGAAGCATCCACATTCACCGCGCCGTGACGTTGACGCTGGGCGTCGTAGAGTAGCTCGAGATGGGGCGCGAGTAAAAATCAAGCAGCGGGGACTGTCAGCGGCCTAGCTGGCATGCAGAAGTTTCTTGAATGTACGCTAAGGTGCAGTTATAGGAATGTGAGCCATGTCACTGGTTCAGAGTTAATACTGCAGTTAACTTTCTCCTCAGGTAACAGCGGTGTTAGTGAGCTAGTCTGCGTTAAATCCAGGGAATAAAACAATAAAACGCTTGGAAAATCAGGAATTTCCAGCAGACGCCGGGAAGCTAAACGCTAGCTATAGTGACACTAAAATGTGCTGTCACCAAAAGAAAGATTGATTTAACGTTATATTATTTGTCTATTGGGGTAAATACATTTGTGGATAACAGACCTACACCACATGTTACTAGCTCATATTCTTCGACAGCTGCAGCTTGACATTTAGGAAAAAGCTAAATGAAAAATGCTAACAATGTGGGTGGTTTTCTAGAAACGGGAGAATATCACGCAGCAAAGTTTGTTCAGATTTATTAAACAAGAAGAGGTCAAGTAAAATGTTGGTTTTTCTCTGTATAGCATTGTAAGGTGTTTTACGTTACTGTGTAAAGTGCCTTTAAATGACTGTTGTGGCACTGTGTAAATAAAATTTAATGAAATAGTTGAAGTAACAGCAGTTAAAAGTTTAACTTAATCGTCTAGTAGAAAGGCAGCTAAGCTCAAGACAATGTGAGACACAGAAAATCACTTACACAGCTAATTTTAAAGACATTTCAGGAAGCTGATTCATTGACACAGTACAGACACACTATAATTGCGTAATTGAAAGTTAACCAGGCCTGCCTTTCCTGCAAACCTTTATTTTGTGGTGCTGCTGTCTTCTGAGAATTTGCCAACCACAATATGAACAAGTTACTGTTTTCACCGCTTGAAAACTGTCATAGACTTGTTGTATGGTGGTAGGTTAGGCCGGGACAGTGTCAGGGTGCAGTGATTAACTAATGACACCCAAAAAGCCATATCAGTCCAGTTAAAGGATTCCAAACTTCACTGGGATCAACAGTGGAGGTCATCAGAAAGCAAAGAAAGCAGAGGGTCGCTTAATTCTGTAGTCATTTAGACCATAATCTGTGCTTTTACAAGTGGTTCAAGTCGCTTTTCTATATGATAAATAGTTGCAGCTGTAACAACTGAAATTTCCCTCAGGGATCAATAAATTATTAATGATTTAATTGCATTTCAAATAAGCACAGCACAGATTTAATTTTTCTTCTGCACCAGCGATTAGCAGTGCTGTGAAATTATTTTTGTCCAGTTAAAATAAGAGTTTAAACTTTTTATAAAAATAACTGTCATAATAGGGGCAGGGGTCATAACAGTTGAAGTTGTAGTGCAGGCTTTTTCCTCACATTCCAGTGGCCATCTCGTGCAAATAATAGAATTTCAAATAAACCAAGATGTGTTTTTCCTGTCCACCCGTTTTCTTTATAGACAAACCTTCCCATTTTCAAATTAAAGGATTCCTGTGTGAGAAGAAGATACAGCGACTTTGAGTGGTTAAAGAATGAGCTGGAAAGAGACAGTAAGGTGAGTGAATAATAATAATTAACAGGCTGGCTGATGCAGGCATAACATGAGTGTTACATTACCATGTATAATAAGGAATGTGGTTATGCCGTTATGTATATTTTGTTTTGTGTTAATATAGCAGATGAAGACAAACATTTAATGTTTACATGCTCCTGCACTGCCGTACTACATAAGCTTATTGTGTGAGGTCAAATTTTGCTGGTGGTAATGTCTACAGTTTTAACTTTGTTTTGTGTTGAGTGTGGATTTTTTTCCCCCCCGTTCTTTGTGTTGACCCCTGCCTGCTTCAGATTGTAGTACCACCTCTGCCAGGCAAGGCCCTGAAGAGACAGTTGCCATTCCGCAGTGATGAGGGCCTTTTTGACGAGTCGTTTATTGAGGAGCGGAGATCGGGCCTGGAGCAGTTTATCAACAGGTCAGTCGGTCACTACGATATATACTGGAGGGTTTTTTTGTGACATTAGTCCAAAAATGGGGGGGATTAAAAAAGACGCAGCGAGACTTAACTGTGTTTTTCTCTGCTGAGCTCTTTGGCGAAATCTGGTAAAGCATGTATCAAAGCTGTTGCTGTGGTTTCTGCAGATTTTTCTAGCCACTTTAGAGAGATGTTTATTGCCAAAACTGTGTAGCCCTACACAAGGCTTAATCTAATCTGTGTCTGGGAAAGGAACACCAGGGAACAAATCCACGACTGCTGATTTCACCAGCAAACATGAAAAGCATTTAAAACGAGCAGAGAGCCAGTTTTAACATTTGTCTCTGTAGAATTGCAGGTCACCCCTTGGCTCAGAACGAGCGCTGTCTTCACATGTTTCTGCAAGAGGAAACCATTGACCGTAACTACATTCCTGGAAAAGTACGACACTAGGGTTATTGAGGGGCATGGGCAGGTGGGGGTTAAACTGTGGGGCTGTAGAATGAACTGCCTCTTGCCTTTCACTTCTCTTAATCTCTTTCTGTCTCTCTCTTTCTTTCACTCTGTGTATATTATTACAAAGTCATATTCTCTTTGACTTGGGGTTAGAGTAGGATCTTCTGCGACACATAAGAACACGCTGATAATGTTTCAGACAGCTCCGTGACTCTTCTCTTCCTTGTGCGTTTATTTTATAACTGTACAATAAGGAAAGCACTCGTCAGTAGCATTCATAATATTGTTAATATTTAGCGCCAAATCACAATTTGCAGGAATGGAAATGATGTACGATACATTCCAACTTTTCCCAGATGAGTGTCACATATATTCATGATTGTAATATAATGTGAATAAAGTAGAATAATGTCTAAATGTGCGTGCTGGCGCTAATGTGTACCATAGGGATGGATGCCGACTGTAAATGAGACTTCTGATCCTGTTTTGTTCTCTTTGTTGTTGTTTTGTTTTTTTAGGTATGAATGAAGTAAGTTTGCTTTATTTTATTCTGTCTCTAAGAGCTTTCTGGAATTAAAGGTGGTTGCATGGGCACTGTAAAGACCAAAGGCGATAGTTCACAAATACTTATATAAAACAAAGCTAGTACCCCATGGAAACAGAGATCTGACTGCAATCTGTCATTTTTACTTTGTAAATACAGCCACACATGGTCTCTGATTGATACATTAAAAATATGTTATTCCCCCAAAAATGATAAAGTGTTGCAAAGGGAAGGACATTCTGCAAGCCAGTTTTCTAGTGCTTCTTTTCCAGCATTTAACCACAAATGTAAATGTGTTTCTTCAGTAATAACAGTGTTAACGTTAATTAGCTGTTTCTTCTAAACTGGCTTACAGAAGTTTCTCATTCCACCAGCATCAAGCCAGTGTAAAGAAAACCCCCCCCCCCACTAGTGTTTTGAGTTATGTGAACTATTGTTTATTAGGGATTAAGTACTGTACATCACCCATAAATGGAGCTCTTTAAGGCATTTCTCTTCAAACTAATACTGATACATTGTCATTATCAATCACACTAATCCCTGCTGCATGGCACACTTGCACGCTTTCTTTGCAGTATATTTGTGTTGGCCACGCTGATTAAATTCTCTGTGACTCTGATCACCATTGTGTTGCTATGCCTATTGATTCAGATCTTTTATTTTCCTTAAAGTGTTTTTTCTTTTTTTCAGACTTGGATACTGTACATTGTACAGAAATATCTGCGTCTGAAAAACAAAGTGTCCAATTGCACCATCATTTAAACCTTCACGCAGTATGCCTTGCATTTTGAGTGTACCAATTAAATGTTTACATGCACAGTTCATTAGACAAAGTTTATGACTAATGAACAAAATCAGTTGAACTTATTGTCCACATATACAGCAGCAAAAAAAAAAGTGCTGCTTTCCACCTGCTGCTCATTGGTCACACAAAAAACAGATAGCATCGTGGCATATTTTGGCAAAAAAAAAAAAAAACGCACTGCATTGCATGATGCTTATTGGTGACGTCTGCTGCTCGAACGCTCAGGAAACCAGTTCTCATGCCATGAAAGCTGCATGAAGTCCTCTGTAATGTACCACATTGAGCTTGTATTAGATTTGCAATCACAACTTCCTTACCCACCTGCCTGATTGAATAAGGGTCACTTATCTTTCAGTCCAGAAAGGTTTTAAAGAAGTAGAAATAGTTCTCCTGACCTTCCAATTCAAGTAAAGAGTAGGAGTTAGCATGTACAGGGTAATTCCTTATTGCCTTATATATGTATGGTACTATTAAATGACAGAGACCCCAGTGTTGCGGTTCTGTTCAGTGTTTTTGACTGTACGCAGGCTGTAAAGCCCAAGCAACCGCCACGTCTATAAGCTGCATGGTACAGATTAAAATCAGGGTTCCTGGATGTATAGAAAATCAGCAAATGTATAAAACGTGAGTCATTTGTGAAATTTTCACTTGGCCTAACATGGTGAAAAAGAAAGGGAGCTGTTGTATGGGCCCAGCCTCATTTGGTTGTCATGTGATCCTTTCTGTGGGTAATCACATTAGTCAATGTGCACCATTAGGCTCTATTTAAGAGTGTCATTCAAAAAACACTGACCGAATCCACGTTTGTATATAATTTCTCATGTTTTTTTTTCTCTCTCCCTCTCTCTCTCTCTTACTGCAAAGACGGTACAGTCTGCTGCACCTGCCCCATGTACATTTATTTCTACATCACGTCATTATAAAGCTGATGTCAGACCTCATAAGTGTCAACGATGTAGAGAAAACACAGCTTTTGCTCCTGGATGAAACTAAGAGATCCAATGTATAAATTGTTTGATGTATCTTCATTCAGTCATTCCACTTACTGTATGTACACTATTTTTGATTCAATAATCAGTGATGACAAGTTCCATATATCTTTTAAGCAATTTTTTTTTTGTCCACAATGATTATGTTTTCTGAATGTCTTCTTTTTGATTTGATTCCTTTAAAAAGAAAGTAACTTCTTGCTTTTGTTTTCTTTTGCTAGCTGAGATGTGATTTTTGATGATGACCTCCCAAAGTCGAGCAACATGTAGCATCATAAAAATGACAGCGACTCCAGTCACTCCAGTTGCTATATTTTCCCCTGAGTTTGATATTCTGGACATGCTCTTACACAGGATTGTTTCATGATTACTTGTTGAGTTGGGCAAATAACCATATCTAAGCACTGTGATAAGAGGTTCGTTATATGAACAAACATTTGTTGTTTAAAGGCAGTAACGGCATCTGGTTCATTGATCTATAAAACGAGGCTTGATTTGTGCTTCTTTTCAGCTGTATTCTTCTTTCTATCAATATTATTGTGAAGTGTATTAATACATACCATTATTGCAGGAACTTCCTTGTTAATTATGTCCACTAATTAAATTTCCTGCTGCCTGCTGTGTGCTGTCTCTTTTCACTTCTGGAGTGGAGAAATGGGAGCAAAGCTCAGAAAAAAAGTCAGCACAGTGAGAAGGATCTCGGAGAGAGAGAGAGTAGGTCAGGGGAGCTTAATAAATGCAGACTGGCAGGTGACCTACAGTACTGTGCAAAGGTCTTGAGCTACCCCTTATTTCTGAGAAATGCATCTGACGGTTCATTTGAGACACCTACTGTTCACTGAAGCTTCATCAGGAGTGCTCTCAGTGGAAGGGTGGCTGTTGAGCCATTCTTAAGGAAGAGAAAAGGCTGAGGCCAAATTATGCAAGAATTATACTGAAAATCTGTGGCAGCAGGTCTGATGGAGTCACAAATTCAAATGTGAAATTTCTCATTTTAAAGGAGGTCATCAGTATGACCACCTCTGTACATATTGTCAGGAGAGAGAACAGTGGAGCCTCTGTCATGGTTTTGGGGCTGCATTTCAGCCAGTGGTGTTTGGGATCTCGTCAAAGTTACCATCAGATTTTGATCCACCGCATTTACCATTTGTAAAGTGTTTGGCAATTACTTAATTCTTTCAGGACAATGATCCAACACAGTGCAGCAAAAGCATCACTGAATCGAGAAAAACACAATGGAACACTATCAGTCATGGATTGGCCTCTCCAGATCCTGAACCTCAACATTATTGAAGCAGTGCGGGATCATCTGGACAGAGAACAGAACAAAAGGCAGCCAACATTCAAAGAAGAGCTTGAATGTCCTTCAAGAAGCCTGGAGAACTATTCCTGAGTCTACTGAAAGAAATTACAGGAAAGCTGCCTGAGAGAGTTCAGGCTGTGTTGAAGAATAAAGGTGGTCACACCAAATATTGACTTTCAGCCTCATTAGAATTGTATTAACTCTATTTTTGCCTTATATATTGTATTTCCATTATGTTTGCATACATTTCAATAAATCACTGCACATATTTACCATTTTCCTAATAAAAAGAAGTGATGGGTGACTTCGGACTTTTGCACAGTACTTTATACCAGCCAAGAGGTTTTTTTCTTTTTGAATATTACACATGTGGCATTAGAGGTCGAAAATGACTTTCTTTTGTTATTAAGAATAGTCCTTCGTGATAAACCTTAATATAGTCTTGTAGTCTGCATATAGAAAAGTGGTGTGAACATTTCTCAACTACCATAAGTCATTTGATGCATGTATTTCCATTATGTGAGAGTTTATGATTCTACTCCAACAACTACAACATTGTACCTCTGAACCTGGGAATTTTGATTTTGTACCTTTGGGGTGATTTACTGAGGTACAAAATCAAAATTCCCAGGTTCAGTGGTATGAAAGTGTTTTGAGTTCAGGAATGCTATGACTGTTCAGTAGTAACCATGGCCACAAAAAGAATGAAAGTATAAGAACACATCAGCATTGACAATATTACTCATGTTAGCATAACTGTGATAGGAAGGCCCGAGCCACACCTTCCTATTGTGGGAGTCATCTAATAGGACCACTCCCTCCATGATCATGATGATTTAACAGGATGCATGTGCTGTGCAACATGTGTGACAAAGCAACATTTCAAGCATATCATTTTGTATTACATGACTTTCATTCTTTATCAAAATCAAGCATCTGATGTTGACCGCTGCTGAGTGGTTTCAGTTGAAGATTGTTCAATACTTCGGGAGCAAAATGTGGTGAAACTGTAAGTAATTGTAAGCATGAGGGTGATGCTGTGAAAGTAGAAAAGAAGAAGAAAGGGGAAATGACAAATGTGACATTGTGCTTAATTTGGATGAAGACCCATTAGGCGTGCGTTGTGTGTAAGTTTGATTAAAAACTGACCAGTAGGGGGAGTAGTGGTTCATGTCAGCTGTGAACGAACAGATGGGCAGGTGGATGGAGCACCGTTGCCTTGCTTGGCACGAGCCCATGAGTCTTTCAGCCCAGATGGGCTAAAGAATAGATGTTTAAATTAAGAAGTCACGTTATTCTAAAGGGGTATTCTAGCAATGATGACAGTGTGACCTCTGGAAGGGAAATATGATGGTGTATACTATTTTGGTAAAGATGGAAATACAGACTCTTGAAGTTCCTACAGGATGAAGTCAAAGAGGACCTTTTTTGTGAATCTGCATGAAATATCTGATCTGGGATCTTCATTTACCCTTCCTTTGTCACCCTCTTCAGGCCAAAAGGTCCGTTTGTCCAGAATAAGTACTAATTTAGCAATACATGTTAGTGTTACATCAGCATGTTACCATGCTGACATTAGTGTTTGGCTAAAAGCCCTGTTAAGGCTAAGTACAATATTAAAAACTGCTATCATAGACAAGATTACCTGTATTTGTCCTAATTTGACATGTGTTCAAGTTGCAAACAGGTTTTTTTTGTTATGATGGCGAGTATACACTCACAACCACTTCATTAAGTACACCTCTTCAACTTCTCATTAACACAAATATCTAATCAGCCAATCAGATGGTCAAGATGACCTGCTGAAGTTCAAACCGAGCATCGGAGTGGGGAAGAAATGGGATTTAAGTGACTTTGAATATGGTATGGTTTCTGGAATGAGTTAGTCTGAATAATTCAGACGCTGCTGTAGATCGTTTGTGTTAATGAGCAGGGATTTTCCCACACAACCATTTTACAGAGAGTGGTCTGAAAAATAACAAATATCCAGGAAGCAGCAGCTCTCCGTGTGAAAATGCCTCGTTGGTGTCTGAGGTCAGAGGAGAATTTCCAGGCTGCTTCAAGCTGACAGGAATGCATAAGTAACTCAAATAACCACTCGTTACAACCAAGGTATGCAGAACAGCATGTCTGGATGCACAGCATGTCAAACGTGGGAACAGATGAAAACCAAATGGTGTGCCGCTCCTGTCAGCTAAGAACAGGAAACTGAGGCAAGAAGATTGGAAAAATGTTGCTTGAGTCTTGAATTCTGCCGTGACATTCAGATGGTTGGGTCAGAATTTGGTGTAAACAACATGAAAGCATGGATCCTTGTATCAACAGTTCAGGCTGCTACTGTTGGTGTAATAGTGTGGGGGACATTTTCTTGGTACACTTTGAGCTCCTTATCTGCGTTTAAACCCCACAGTCTACCTGACTATTGTCGCTGACCATGTCCATCATTTTATGAGCACAGTGTACTCAGCTCAGAGCTGCTTCCAGCAGGATAACACACTATGTCACAAAGCTCAAATCATCTCAAACTGGCTTCTTGAACATGACTAAGAGTTCACTGTACTCAAATGGTCTCCACAGTCACCAGATCTCAGTCCAATAGAGCGCCTTTGGTATGTGGTGGAACAGGAGATTCACATTGTGGATGTGCATAAACTGTGTTATGCTATCGTGTTAATATGGATCACAATCTCTGAGGAATGTTTCAGGCACCTTGTTGGATCTATGCAACAAAGAATTAAGGAGGTTCTGAAGGCAAAAGGGTCCAACCTGGTGCTAGCAACCTGTACCTAATGAAGTGGCTGGGGAGTGTATAACTTTTAGTTGCAGCCTGTTTATATTGCAAAGGCTGAGGTAAAACTGGGGGTCAAACTGTCCTACCTTCATCAAAAACAACCTGACATTTCTTCCCCTGTGTGTGTGTGTGTGTGTGTGTGTGTGTGTGTGTGTGTGTGTGTGTGTGTGTGTGTGTGTGTGTGTGTGTG
>JAVDPK010001458.1:258286-287336 GCA_034780415.1 Cichlasoma orientale | reverse complement strand
TCTCATCCAACATCAGTGTCTGACCTCACAAATGCGCTTCTGGAAGAATGGTCAAAAATTCCCATAAACACTCCTAAGCCTTGCGGAAAGCCTTCCCAGAAGAGTTGAAGCTGGAAACAGTGGGCCCTGTGGATTAAGAATGGGAGTCACTCAAGTTAATATGTGTGTGAAGGCAAATGAGCGAATACTTTTGGCAGTATAGTGTATTTTTTACAGCACTGTCAATTCTATAAATACAGCAAAAAGCTTCTAATTCTAACTCTGGATGATTGAATACAGATCCTCATTATTGAGCTCGGGCACCAGTTTCATTTTAGTTTATTTTAAGTAAACCCTCTACACTCTTTACACCACTCCATCTGATCCTCATTTCTGCCTGCATCTACCTTTGAATAAATAGTAAAATAGCATTTCACGTGAAAGATGAATCACCTTGTACTCCACCTGAATAATGGGCCTAAGTGCGAGATGGAGGCTATTGAGTTTTCATCTTAATGGATCCCATTAAATTTGATCAGTCTCATAATTCATCAGCTTCGTATCTAGTAAAAGCTGCACGAATGAATAAGCAATCTGAGAGAATTTCAAGCAGGGCAGCATCATTTGATATTTTCGCCTGGGATTAAGCGTGCATACACAAATCCGCAGCCGCAGACACGCGAGCACGTTGAACGGAGATTATCTGAGGGCTGCGGAGTGAATGAAGGACAATTCTGAAGGTTTGTGTTGACAGCTTTTAGTTTTCAACATTTATAGCTCAGACCGTTCTCCTCGATACAAGCCAGACATGACTGACAGGCTGCACGCCGTAATCAAATATGAACTATACAGCAGGAGAATTGACTGAACTGCGCTTCGCAGCACAGATGGACAATGATCCTGAACATATTGCAAACTCACTGCAAAGTGGAATATTCCACCGAATGGAGCCTCATTTCGCTCGAGATAAAAGTGCAGGCAGAACGCCCCATAAACAAACGAGCAGCTGAAGAGGGCTGCGGCAGAGGCTTGGCAAAGCATCGCAAAAGAGAAAACCGTCGTCTCTAGGTGACTCCACGAGTTTCAGCCACTGCCTGCAAAGGATTCTCGACTGAGTATTAAAAATCAGTTCATTTCTGGTGATGTTCATTCATCCACTTGCATTTGAAAAAAGCAGCACTGTATATGAAACTGGCTGTAATGACTCAAAGGTGAATGCCTGGGGCCTTTTTGTGTGGAGTTTGCATGTTCTCTCCGGGTACAGTACTCCAGCTGCCTCCCACAGTCCAACGATGTGCATGGGGTTGGGTTAACTGGCGGTTCTAAATTGGCTGTGGGTGTGAATGTGTCTGTCTCTCTGTGTTAGCCCTCCAATAGGCTGGCAACTTGTACCCTGTCTCCCTATAGCAGGTGGGGCAGGCTCCAGGCCCCCCAACGTCCCTGAATAGGACAAGCAGTTAAGAAACATGGGATGGCTGGATAGTGCATGGCCCTCCCCATGTCCTGCTCTACTGTATAATCATCATTTTAGTACATTGTTAGGTGGTTGCCAAGTAACGTGATGGTATCACAATATTCAGGTTTTGTGGATGTAAATGAGATCTCACTGTCATGAAATTAAAATGACGCAATGCTTTAATCAGGTGTTACAGGTGCGTAAATGCTCAAAATGGGTCTTCTTAGCCTGTTGGTGGGTGGTTGTTAGGCAACATGATGACATCATAATGTCTGATATAAATAATAACCTTCATGGACCTAAGATGTACCTGTGTGCCAGGTTTGGTTGCTGAACTCCTGATTGTGTAGGAGTTTGCAGACAGACGGAGATTTGATCTATTAAAGTAAAATTCTCCCACCTGATTAACTCGTGGCCACAAATTCATTATCTAATATTCACGCACTATTAACTCGAGGCCGTGCAATAATTTATTTATTTATTTTTGTCACCGGAGGGGTTCTGTACTCTAAAGAAACGGTGCAACAGGAATAAAGCGTGATTGATTTGATACCCATCCTGCCCACAGTGAACTGAGACGAGGGAACAGATGGGAGAACTGTGCCCTATTAGAAAATACAAAATTGATTATCATTTATTATAGCAGCCCATCGTATGGAAAATAATTGCAGGGAAAAACAATCCAGAGGGGGAAAAAAGATGATTATGGAGAAACTATACAAGAAGGAGATGTAGCCCTTGGAGCCAAAGTCATACATTATAATTAGGCAGGAATTAACAAACGGGTGTGCTGAACACAGACCCGGGGAGACCCCTGAGCTGCAGCCATGTTTGAAGTGGCCGGTATAAAAACCTGCTCTTTAGAAGGTCAGAGAGCTCTATCAAAAAAAAAAAAAAAGTTTTTTTTTTTTAAATTAAAATGTAAAATTTTTCCCTGTTAAATTACAGTAAAGGACGTGTGGCTAAATCTGCTTGCCTGCATCCTGATGCTATAAGACCTTTAAGATATGACCAGTTTTCCTCCCTCCTTTATAACTGTTTGCCCCACCATCCCCAGCCTCACCTGTTCTTCCTCACCTACTCTACCTCAGTGTATGTAGACCTCCTGCCAGATGCCCGGATGCTTACTATTGTCTCCTGATGTGTGACCCTTTAGACCTGAATTAGACTTGTGGGTCAGTCCTACGTATGTAACTGGAAATCCCCTCTGAACCCTACGCCGTAACCTGACGTGCACCTCTCGAGAAATGTTGTACCGATTGTGATTACCAACAATTCCAGCCTTAGACTGTTTCATGAACTTTACCTTTTGCCACCTGGATTGCTTCCTCGCCACCTGTCAATCACGGTGACAGTGTATGGACAAGTGAATAAGGCCCCCAGCCACACAGCCATAGAGACCAGCAGTCGTGAGGGCAAAAATGAGTATTCCCCGACCAGCTGCTGGAAGATGATGGCGGTCGCTGGGAAAATGATTGGAAAAGCCCCAGGCACACAGGTCTACAGACCAGTCAGTGGCCCCCTGGCAACCACATTTATAGGGAAAAGTGTATCTTCCCCAACCTGCTGGCAAAAAAACATCTTTCCCTAGCAACCAGTGGTTGTATCACATCTAATACTGCGGACAACTCTCGAGCAATGTGTGCATGACGTCATGTGGGAAACCTCAGTATGACCACTGCCTGTTTTTGATCAAATGGATTTTGTCCTGGTTCCCTGGGTCAGTGCTTTGGGTCCTCTTCCCTGTGGTTCTTTACAGAATCCAACAATTTAACAGCCTGCCTAAAGCTGAGCGCAGGTTGGATGTGACGGCAGTCCTGGGACATGGTGGCCCATTGCTACCTGAACCTTCCACACAGAATACTGGAAACCACGGCACTCATCCACAGTAATCACCATCTTACTCCTCCTTCTTCTTTCGGCCGCTCCGTTGATGGGTTCTCACACCAACCCTCTGCCCGCCCTCCTTAGAATAACTGAAATAACCATCATCACAAAGTCTAACGTAATGATCTGAACTTTTGGCGTTTTTCAACCTTTTACATTCCTGTAAGTTTTTGTGATCATTACAGAATAAATACAGTATTATATCATAAAAACATAGAACATCCTGTATTTTTACAGCAATTCGTAACTGCAGAATCCTTTTGGTGCTGCAAGGTGCCTTGTCTTGTCTATCTTGTGTCATAATCTACCTCAGAGGAAGCTATTTGCTCGTGCACGTGCCTTAGCAGCTGAAGCGTAAAGGTCAAATCACCTAAGAGCTGTTATACATCACACCCCGCCTGATGCCGAAGTACGCCATCGATCCCAGGCATGGTAATCACACTGTAAACCATCCCACCTGACACATCACACATGAACTGTGAGCACCTCGGGGTGCTCTGCTGTCCGTCTTTGTCTCTGTGAGGGTGATCGCCTCCCTGCTGCCCCGTAATGGATTTATTCGCATCTCTCCGAGCACGCTGGCCTTGGGCGAAGCATTGGCTCGTCCTGTGATTGACAGCTGCTGATAGCGGGTTGAGAGCCTGTTGCCAGGGGCTACGGGGGGGCACCCTGCATCCACATATGCAGTTGCCATGGAAATAGGGAGTTCAGGGCTTCTGCCTGCAGATGGCAACGCTGCACTCTGAGTCAGGAAGGAGGGACGAGAACGGGTACGAGGGCGGCACGGCAATTCAGGGGCCGTGTGGGTTTGATCTCAAGGTCTGCGTGTTCACCCTGGGTTCACCCCAGCCACCCCTGGGTGCTGCTTTCAATTACATGCACGTCAGGTGGAGAATCTGCACATTTACACCCCCCGTAGGCATCGGTTAGCTGTCTGCCTGCCAATCTCTGTGCACTTCAACCCCCCCCCCCTCCTTTATCACCCAAGACTGCAACTGCTGCAAGAGCACGAAAACAAATCATCTTTTTAAAAAAAAGTAGATCCAGTCCTGTTTCTCAGCTGGTACGCCACATGAAAGAGGCTGGTTTTCCCCTCCCTTCAGCTGTGTGACACAGGGCATGAAAACCTGGGAACTGAACCATATTTGGGGGTGTGTGCACGCAGCACTAACCACTTCCATCTACTGTGGTTGCATTTCTGATTTCCTTTTTCCCCCAAACACACACACGCCCCATTAGATGAGTGAAAAATAACCCAGATGTCAGGCTGACAGTTGCTCGTACATGGTTGCATGCACGCACAGTTGCAGCTTCTGTTTCACATTCACCCCCCAACTCTGTCTGGACATCAGTCATCAACATCTTGGAGAGTTTAATGGGTAAGAGAGAAGCGGAGGTGAAACCCACCAGTGTTTCCAGGAAGTCACCCTCTGCTGCTCCTGCTGCTGCCGGGGTCAGTTTGCAGTATTTCTCACCCAGGCGGGAAATACTACAAACTGCAACTGTTCTCTGAAACTCAAAAGAAACTGTTTTTTTTTTTCTTGAACATCTGTGAGTTATGGTAGCCCCTCTCTATGTCTCATGTCTCCTACCCTCATGTACTTTCCCTGTCTTACAAAATCACATTGGATTCAGCCTGGGATTATTGCGTTATGACAGGCTGCTTACATGCAAGCAGCTGTAATGAACGTGAACCACTTAACGCTGAGAGGGAACAGCAGCATTGCATCTAATTGCATCCTCCGGGCTGCTCCGTGTGAAATATAGTCAGCTGCCGCCAGATATTTGATTTATTCAGCTCTCAGATCCGGTGTGATACCCACCGGGCTGCGCGCTGTGCAGCATGAGCGGTTCCCACTGATCTTTCAGTACACCGTGTTCCGTATAGTCGGGAGTCAAACAAGGACACGGTGTCTGAGAAAACACTTAATACCACCTTAAATTTGGATTAGAGCCGCGCGAGGGGGTTTTCGCAAAGAGACGCGGGGTCAGTTTGTTGTTGCGCTGCAGCAGAAAAGCCTTCACGGTGTAGAAACATGTGACATTTGATGTTTTTCTCTCACACATTCCGCTACAATTAAAAGCGTGACACCTTAAAGGCTTCACACACTCCTCGGTTTCCGGCCAATCGGTTTCAGAGGCGTTCCTGAACTGTGGGAAATATAACAACTATTCAGTGAGCCTGCATTGATAAGCAAAAAAACGTCACAAACCTCTGAATATTCATCTTTTTTTTATGGAAGCTTGTTTTCGACACTACAAAAAAACAAAACAAAACAAAAAAAAAACCCCTGCCACACATAAGTCAGAATTTAGGGTTATTATCTCAAAGTCTTAACTTAAGTATCTCAAAATTTCAAGCTATTTTCTCAATTTTGAGTTATTTTCTCTATTTATTTTTTTGTTTTATTTAATCACTCTCAATTTCAAGTTAGAATTTCAACAAAAACATGAAACAGGTTGTGTTTGTTGCAGTTTTTTTTTTAATCTTAATGCATTCCCGAAGCACAGAAGAGTTTGTAACAAAACCTAGACACACAAATCTGTGTTTATCATAGAAAAAAGTAACATTACTGACCCTTGACTATTCACCAGAGGTGATCTCTGACGGGTAGCCCCAGCCATGATGCAGTTATGCAGAATATGTGTCAGGTTGGTGTTATAATTCTGTTGCTTATTTTTTTCTATAAAGTGTCAAAAAATCTGTTTATCATTTTTAAATTGCTTGTTTGTTTGTTTGTTTTGTTGTTGTTTTTTTCCAACTACACGTCCTTATCATTCAGTATAGTTTGAATCATCGCTGCAGTGGTTTAGGCTTGTCAGACTTTACTGGGGGGAAAAAAGAAAAAAACATGGAAAGAAGAAAATGTAAAGTATCTGAGTTATTATGGTTGTGAAGTAGATCTTTTCATATTCATGTAGACGTCCCGTTCTCAGACCAAAGACTGATCCTAGTGTTGATAAATTTGACCAGATGGACAAATACTAAATACTAATTTATGTTTTTTAGCTTTAGTTTGAGTTCATTTTAATGTGGATATGCAGAGCGGCCACAGACTGTATATAAAAGATGGAATTAGCCACTAT
This sequence comes from Cichlasoma orientale, assembly GCA_034780415.1. Lineage (NCBI taxonomy): Eukaryota > Metazoa > Chordata > Actinopteri > Cichliformes > Cichlidae > Cichlasoma > Cichlasoma orientale. The sequence goes on along the minus strand of JAVDPK010001458.1, from coordinate 280,927 downwards.
AATTTCAATCAGTGGTGTCCGGACTTTGCATTTTGAAGCATCAATAGCAGCCATGTTTGTTTGTTTGTTTGTTTGTGTGTTGGAGCCAGAAGTAACCAGCAGTTTGGAGGAGAGGGTGGGGTACCTGGTTAGCAAGTTACATTCAGGTCAGTTGGACATTGAGGATGCAGAATTTCACTCACTAAAACTGAAGCACGAACATTTTTGATGGCCTGTGCCACACAGTGAGCTCTAATATTAGACAGATAATTAGATTAGATGCTCAAAAAAGGCAACAACAGCACAAGCGTGGCAGAGAGAACAGTTCAATGACCCCAGTTAGCTGAAGTCGATCTTACAAACAAAATCTCGGTGGAGCATCGTAGGAGTAACGTCCTTTATTGGTCTCTTGCATTTGCTTAACATTTAAAATGAAACAAGTCGGTGCCTCCTTCACAGCGATGTTACAAAACAATGTAAGAATCGTACATTTATGTTCTTATTAAAAATCACCGTATTTACTTTGTTCTATACTACACACTTTACAGAAACGTCTTTGTGTGGTTCGTGAACACAGAGCAATGCTGTTGCAATGTCCCCTGTTGCAAACTTACCAAAGTATGACCAAATGCAACGGTTGTAATTATGTAATGTGCTTGCAGGGTAGTATTTGCAGGTATGCATTTCCTACAGCTGCCTGTGTTGGGACACCATTCTTCTAACTAAATGAGTTCTTTTTTAAAAATTCCCACACTGTGTATTTATTATAAAAGGGTAAAATATCCACAGAGGCTGAAGCTGTTTGTTGTACCAGGCTGTTAACATGTTTTTTTTGAACTTGGACAATTTAAATGTGAATCTGTGGGCTCTGACTCACTTTTATAGCCAACTTCAAGTGGCTCCTAGAGGAACTGCAGTTTTTGGCATTTCTGCCTCAATTCCATTGCATCTAAATAATCAGGCCCCATCTTATCTTACAGACCTCATAGTACCGTATCACCCCAATAGAGCACTTCGCTCTCAGACTGCTGGCTTACAATCGGAGGCAGAGCCTTCAGCTTTCAGGCTCCTCTTCTGTGAAACCAGCTGCCTTTTTGGATTCGGGAGACAGACACCCTCTCTATTTTTAAGATTCGGCTTAAAATGTTTCTTTTTGATAAAGCGTATGACAGACTCGCATGTGACAGACTTGAAAGGGTCTGGAGAAGTCATGGAGAATATTATGCTGCCTGTAACATCGTTCAGCATGACCGGTTTGGTGGTCAGTGATGGTTTAGGGAAGCATATCCATGGAAGGACACACAGACATGTGTAGGCTTGACAACAGCATCCTGACTGTCATCAGGCATTGGGATGAAATCCTTGGACCCAGTATACAGGCAGTTCCTGGAAGATGAAGGAATTGATACCACTGACTAGCCCCCACACTCGCCTGACCTAAATCCAATAGAACACCTCTGGAACATTATGATTCGGTCCATCCGATGCCACCAGGTTGCGCCTCAGACTGTCCAGGATGTCAGCGATGCTCTGGTCCAGATGTGGGAAGAGATCCCCCAGGACACCATCCATTGTCTCATTAGGAGCATGCTGATGTTGTCAGGCATGCATACAAGCAGGTGGGGGCCATACAAATTCCTGAGTACCTTTTTGAGTTGCTCCAATGAAATTTCGGCAAAAGGGACAACCCTGCCGCATCGTGGTTTACACTTTGATTTTCGAGGTGTCTTTCAATTCAGTGTAGGTTGATAATTTACATTTCCATCAAACAATGTGGCATCCTTTCATTCCTAACACATTACCCAGTCCTTATCAGTATAGATATCCAGCATCACCTTTTTTTCCTCATTGAGATCTGATGTGTTTTCAAAGTGTTCCTTTGAGCAGTGTAGTTAGTTCTGGATCAGATGATCCTGAACCAACCCTTAATTATGCTGTTGTAGGCTCAGACTGCTGCGGGACATCATGTGATACACTTAGCACTTCATTCACTTTTTTTTCCCACTCCCCATATGTTTTATATACTACTGTAGCATCTAATTTGTTTCTGGTGGTGGTGGTGGGAGGTCACTTGCTGAGCTTTTTTGTAGGGTCTTTATCTTGCCGTATAAAGTGCCTTGAGGAGGCTGTTGCTGTGAATTGGCGCTATATAAATATACTTGAATTGAATTGGCTTGGTTACAGCTCGAGACACACGATTGTAAGTTTGCAGATTCCGAGCCTACCGAGGTGGCCGTGAACGCAGCACAGTTGTGAGATCAGCTGATTTTTTACGCTGCCATTTTGTCCAGCACGGGAGCGACCAGCCAGTCAGTCAGTGCGCAAAGAGAAACCACTGGCGAGACTTTCCACACGGCGGCGGAACCGGACGGGACTGTCGGTAAGAAGAAAAAAAAAATTAAAAAAAGAACAACCGGAGCCAATAATGTGGTGACGGCAGACGGAGGGAGCAACAACTGAGCCCGAGGACCGTGAAGGGGAAGCAGGCGAGCAAAGGGAGCTGTCATTTTTTTTTTAACTCAGCGGCTCCGCCGGCTCGGCTCCCCCGGTCACAGACCACAGGAACCCCCTCGCTCTCTCTCTGCCTGCCCGCCCGCTTGGCTGCCTGGCTGGCTTTAGCTAACCCCGCTAGCTGCTCGGCTAAAACCAACCGCAGCTCGTCGCGTCCCCTCTCGCCGTGGGAAACTGCACCTGTCCCGGCTGTCAGCGGCACACCGTCCTCTCGTGAACTTCAAACAATGCGCTTCTCCTGTCTGAGTGACTTTTTACGCCCGTGGGACGATTTAACGCACACTTTGCCGAGCGACCAATGATATAGCGGAGCAGTCCAGGCTAACAAGTTGACGTGGAAGAGGAACTCACTCTATTTTTTTTCTTTTTTAGTTTTCCAAGTTGTGATTTTCATAAGGATTACTATTTTCTCTCCGCCCACCCCGAGTTGGACTTGACTTTTTTGGTGACTCCGGGTTACAAACCAGCCAGTTAGCTATGTTTATTTGTGGCCAGAAAGTAATTTCAAGTGTTTACAGATTCCACAGTGGGACTCTCTCTCTGTTCGAGTACTGCAACGGAAACATTAGCTAACACACACTGGCTCGTGGTGTGTTTACTGCATAGATAGATAGACGGAATACACAGTTGCAGAACAATTAAAAAAAAAGAAAAAAAAGAAAAGAAAAAGAGGCTGATTGTACTTAATCGGATTGTTCTCGTGCCTGTAGTGAGCTGACATTGCTGCACAGGTTGCGTGGAAGAGTGTGTGCGTGATTCCTACCTTTTACCTCCACTTGACAGTGAAGTCACGTTGAGTTGATCCATTGATCGGATCGTTATTGTGCTGTTTTAGCTGATTGAGGGGGTAAAACGAGAAAAGTCGGAGCGATGTCGGGCCAATCTATCACGGATCGGATCACAGCAGCGCAGCACAGCATGACCGGGTCGGCTATCAGCAAGGCTGTGTGCAAAGCGACCACGCATGAAGTGAGCGGACCCAAGAAGAAACACCTTGACTGTAGGTTAAGCATACCATCACTGCTTACTGTATAGATAGCCTGCATGCATGCATCAAGCTACCAGCATCTTTTCCTCACAAAGGGTAGCTTGTATAAACAGCATTACGCTCCCCCTCTCTCATCCGGCCCGCTTATGTTTGCAGCCTCTTTAATTAGGCACCATTACATTCCCTTAGATTGAAACGTGATTTACGCAGTCAAGCGGAGCCTTCACTACTGACCATCAGAGCAAGCAGAGATTTTTAATATAAAGCGAAGAGCAAGCAGCCAGGCACTATCTGTGCATGTCATTCAGGGGAAATAGGCCACTCTGGTATAAGCTAATCATATTGCAACCAGTCGCTTTACAGTGTAGGCCTATCCATTATTAATGCCACTATCAGGAGCAGCAGCAGCAGCAGCACTGTGTCCCTTGGAGACTCTTCAGTACAAAATGTGCGTTATTGTGCAACATTTTCTCGTCATTTCTATCATTCAAGTTCATTATGCTGTCATGCATTATCATTAATAAATGTGCTTCTGTCAGTCCTAAAGGTGCTGAGGTTTCAAGCAGAGCGGTGCACCTTTTTAACGTCCACATTCAGCTAATTATGCGTGCAATCAGTAGCAATGATGTACACAGGGATAAAGAGGATTTCTCACATGTGGATTGCATCAGTGATTATTAGGTGGCTGTTAGGTTAGGTGCCTTTTCTGCCTCACTATAATTACTTGACATGATCAATAGGGAGCATGGCTAATCAATGGTACTGCCAGTCACACTCACAGGTAGACAGACAGACAGCAAGACGGCTAATCTAGAGGAAATGTGGAAGAATCAGTAAGAGAGAAACCACAAGCCAAGTGGCCAAACAGCCTGAGAGCCAGTCATCCAGCTACACACCCACTCAGCCAGCCAGCCAGCCAGTCGGTCGGTCAGCCGGCAAGTTTGGCGGTGGAATAGTCAGTCATGTCCACAGCAGAGGTACCACTGGGAATTTTGTGCTCCCTCACAATGTATGCCACCAGGCATTTCAGTGTAATATATCTAAATAGGGCCACCCTGCTAAAAGAAAAAAAAAGGCCTCCAAAGCAGAAGACACCCAGTGGGGGCCTCAGAAGCGAGTTTCTCAGAGCATTTACGATGAAGGAGCCCTTTTGTGACTCTTGAATTGCAACGCTGAGTAATTCCTGCTGCTTGGATTTCATACTAATCCTACCTTGATGGTGGCAGGCACTCAGTGTTAATTATTACGTTTTTTTGGTGGTTGTGCTGCTGTAGCCTTTTGTGAGGCTGATATTTTACACTATACACAGTTTCACACATCCCTAAAAAAAAAAAAAGCCCAACAGGCGGCTCCACATTAAGTATTTCTGAAAGTCCATTAAGTGACTGGCACCAGTACTGGTTTGTTATTGTGCTCGCCAAAGACGTCCCAGTTTTATGAGAACATTGCACCCCTGCAGATATTAAACGGTAGAAGGTCACCCACCTTCAGCGCCTGCCACGAGTGGGTGTATCTCAGAAACTAGTAAATGTCACTTAACTCAAGGGTGAGAGCAGAAAAGCTTAAAATAGAACTGGAGCATTTACATGACAAACGTCCATCTGTCAAGCGGCTTATTAAACAGTTCCTGCCACGACTTACAAGGACAGAGAAGTTTCTCTCGGAGCGGGTCGGTTTATTCTGGTGAAGGTGGTTCTGTGAAGGGTTTTATTTTCCTTTTCATACTGATAGGACTCCTCTGATCACGGGTGGAATAAGTACCCTAAACGTGGTTTGATTCACTCGCCTGAAAGTACCAATTGCATTTTTTTAGTTAAATAAACGTTTTGTACCGGAGCCATTCAGATGCAGCTGTTCTAATAGATTGCACAATAAAAATCTATTTCCAGCTAGAGAGCCTCTCCTCTAGCCAACATCCAGCACTCGCTCGCTCTCGCATTAGGGCACACTTTTAAGGTTAGGGAGGGCTCCAGGAAGGAAGCGTGTTTGTCATCAGGCGGTCAGTGGGCCTAATTCTTCATTTGGCTGAGAGGACCTTGGTGAGGAAGTGAATAAAGAATGCAAAGGGAAAAAGCAGTGAACACAACTGCTCTCAAGGAGCTTCTGATGAGTCAGCTATAGGACTGCGTGCAATCTCGGGTCTCTTTGTGCAGCCATCAATGCATCGGAGAATCTTACACAACCTGCGTGGTAAACTTGGGTCCTGACAGAACAGCAGATATTTGGTCCTCCACACAGATGACATGAGCAAATGGAACAAACTCCGCGTGCGTAAAAGAATGCAGAGCTTCCAGGAGGAATCTGTTCAGATTAGAAAGAAAGAATCAGTTGAAATAATCTGAGTTTAGTTTGATAAGGACAGGCAACCCTGCAGTTAAAATGTACTCAAGTTGTTATTGATCCACCACAGCAGGCACAGCATAAAGTAAATGCTCCAAATGCTACACATAATAAATCTATTCAGTGACCAAATCCAGGCCTCTCCCCCCCCTTACTGGGTCACGACCTTGTTGCTGTAGTAGACTTCAGTGGCAAATGTTCATCTTTAAATACCCACTGCAAATAACGAGGGACACACACGGCGTAATGACATAGTAGAAGAGTAATCAGGCCAAAAATTACCTTCTGCCCGCAGAGCACAGTCAGCAGTGGTATTCACTGTATGATTTCTTTGCTCGTGCGTCACGTCTGAAACGCCGCGGTGTCATGTTGTAGATTTATTCAAAAGAAACTAATTGTGTCGAGAATAATTATCCGCCTTTTGCTCCGATGTTCTTCGCTTTTTGGCCTCTCGGCCGAATTTAGTCAGAGGCAGCAGTGAGAAGAAGAAGTGACGACGGATGAGCAAAAAATACAACGGATGACGAAGCTTAGCCACGCAGGCGGTCATACGGAAGACTAATGTACATGAATGTATACACACACACACTCTGACATCTTGTAGTGCAGTTACACGCTCTGAATGATGCTCACCTTTTTTTTTTTAAAAGCCAAGGTCTTAAAACACGTGTGGGAAAAAGAAGTTTTTATTGCATTTTTCAGTAAATCTCTTTATGAGCACAAATCCCTCCAGTCATGCATACTTTAAAACACTGGTCTTACATTCCATCCTAACTAGTATTACAGATGTCTTAAATTAAGCACCGTCTTGTCATACAGTTGAATAAACTTTTGCGCGCTTGCATCATAAATCTTATTTCTATTTGTGCTATTTATCTGCATTATTTCCTATGTGGATTCCAGTTTATCAATAGTCCCAGCTGGTTATCGTGCAATCAATACTTCGTCATCATCATCATCACCACATCCCTCTCGGCGTTTGCACAGCCACACATCGATGGTTTAATCCCAGCTGATGCATTGTCACCCAGAGGAATAAACAAAATGGGACATGGAAATGTAGTAATTGCTCTACTAAAAGTTACATTTCTTTAAACCTCCAGCGAGTTTGTTATTGGCTACTTGCAAGCAGAATGGAAGCCACCTTTTGATGATGTCGGGTGTTTATTTATGCGTTAATATAGATTAAATGGTTCTGAATTTCCAGGGTTCACTCTTCTTTAAGCTGTTTTTTGGGCTCAAACAGCTCATGAGGCAAATGTGTGGTTATTTTGCCGCTGCTGTCCTTTCATGTTACGGTGGCTTCATTCATGTGTCACATAAAACTACTATTAATTCTGGTCTCTGTGGTTTAAAAGCATGTAAGCATACAGGCAAACATACAGGGCTTAAGAAAAAGGGCTAGAATGAGCTTTTATTTAAATACCACAGTCCTGATTTAGACATAATGTAACTAGGATTTTAAGGGAGGAGTCAGGATTCTATTGCTGTATATGGATATTTATTAAATGTGCGTTAGTTTAGGAATTGTTTTTTGTGCCCATTTATTGTTTTATGTGCATGTTTCACTTCCCACTTTCAGACGTTGGGAGTGGACAGACCTTTGGCATATATTTGGCCCTAAAGCAGGAGACCAAATGTCATGACATTAATGCAGCAGAGTGAGAGTCTGACGGTTTTGACTGCTAATTTATTGTAGGCAAAGCTGAATGAGTGGATAATCTGGACAATCTATAATCAATATTTTTGCACTTATTATTGGCTGCGTTGCTCCTGCTGAGGCTTTCAGACTCAAAAATAATATAAAATAGGATCAAGCCGAGCAGGATTGAAGCATTAGCTGCAGCCGGTCGCTGTTGCTTCGGGTGAGTTTTGACATGCATTTAACATTTAATCAGGATATGAACTGGGACTCTTTGGCATCCCGTGTTCCAGTGGCTGCAGAAAACCTCACAGAGCTTTCAAAAAAAAAAAAAAAATAAACAAACACTGATAACCTCTGATCCTGCAAAAAAAAAATCAGACCTCAGAAACCAAACTGCTCTTGCTCCCTATCTCAGCACACAGATGCTCCCTCCGTCTGTCTGTGACTACAGTGGTTTTCTCTCGGTGCACCAGGGACTCTTTAATTTAGTTCATTGTAATTGCACAATGTATTTTTGTTGCTGGTGTTAAGTGAAGTGAATCAAGTGTAACTGCGCCTCTTCTTGATTTCAGATTTTTCATCTCATCTGATAATACCTCAGATTCATTTCTTCCGTCTGTTTTTCACTTATTAGCTAAGACGCTGTTACTAGCTGGGCTTGCAGCAGTCTGCACAGTCTCGCTTTTAACAGCATTACTGAGACTGCGATGTGGACTGTTTATCCAGAAACAAATCTCAAGCTTGCTGATAAATGTCACTGAGCATACAGCATGAGCTGTATACTGTGAATGTGCTGTGCAGTCCGTTTATAGGAAGGGCTTTACTGTAAAAATGCCCCAAGTCCAGATAAGAAAATCTCTGTCCCTGAAGATTTTAACAACCTTTCCCATACAGTAATTGAACATTTCTGAATCACATTTACAGATCTGTAAGCTGCGCAGTATATAATGTACTGTGTAAAACACAGGGCACGCGATATGACTCACGTTTGCACCATTTTCCTAAAACTCTGCAAGTCCCTGTGATTAAACAGATGCCAAACATACTTTGCATTTTGCTTCTGAGCCCAGTTCCTTAAAGAATGTAGGGCAACGTTCCTACAGCCCGTCCCAGCTTCCCTTATTATCTCTATTTAATTATTTTTGTTGTAACAACAAGACAAAGCACAAACAAAAACCCTATTCCTGTGTTAGTCTGCCAGTTTTCAGTTGAAAACACACACACGCACACACACGCGCGCGCACACACACTCGGCCTGCCGTTTGCCAGACCTTTGAATCTAACATGCAGCACTGAGCTGTTTGAAATGTGTTCCACATTTGCTTTGAACAGGCAATTTACATTCTAGATGTGACTCTCAGATGTTAAATGTTCGGGTGTGGGGGGGGGGGCGGGGGGGTCATCTCAGTTTTAGTCCATCATCACTAACAAATATGCTCCAGAAGAAAACTCGAAGTCAATATTCATCATCACTCTATTCTTCTGACAGTTGTAATTGTTTGTTTGTTTTTTTCAAAATAAAATACGTGTCCTTTAAGTTGATTATGCTGGAATAGAATCGACCTTGCGATGCACCTTTCCATCTTCTGAGTTGATATTTTATTGACATTTCGGTAGAGGAGGCTGGCAGCGCTGCTGAATTACAGCCTCAGAAATGCATTTTGAGATCCAGTAGTCCTTCCGTCCATACAGTCTATATCATTAATCAATCTCATCAGTCAGTCATTTTTTCATCGATACATATGTCCCATTACTGAGGCAAGATAAATGCACCAGTCGATATGACTTCAGTCAGTGTGGTTGTTGACTTCATTAGTAGCTGTTTCTTTCATTCACAATAAGTTACAGTGAGTGAGTGAACAGGCTGCGCACAAAGCTGTGTGTATGTTGTTTAACCTGCTACTTATTTGTTTATTCCTTCGCTTTGCTTTCACAGCTTTCTTCAGATAGTTTCATGCCGCTCTTTTTGTCTCCTCTAGACCTGATCCACTGCACCAATGAGCTGAACGTCAGCATCCCCCACCTGGCAGACACACTGCTGGAGCGCACAACTAGCAACAGCTGGATTGTGGTTTTCAAAGCGCTCATCACCACACACCACCTCATGATGTACGGCAATGAGGTGAGCCGACATGCATCGACGTACGGATGCCCGGGTGGTGGTGAAGGGGGGGTGGGAGGGGGGTCCTCTCTGATCTCATGATGATGGGAAAATTCATCCTAAATGTATTGTGGTGCTTCTAAAATAATCTCACTTTTTTTTTTTAGGCCAACATTTCCTAAGTGCTGGGTCGTGACTCGAAAGGCCAAACTGCTCCGTTAAAGCGCTGAATCAAAATGTAGAAAAGCAGTTATCTTACTCATCTATTTATCGAGCTATTGCTCTTATCATTATGAAGAAAAAAAGTACCAACAATCTCTCGTTATATGCAACTCCTGTGTGTGGGAGTGTTATATTATCAATTAATTAATCAATTTGTCACCAGGCAGCAAAGATGAAACAAAGCCATTTCCTGTGCAGTCTAATACTCTGCAAACAAGCATAAGGGGAGAGAGAGAGAGACTCTGAGCTCGCGTGTGTTTTGATCGATAACAAAAGCTTGCCATACTGCTTGCCAGGTTGTAGAAATTTCTCTCCAACTCTCTCTCGGCGAGCTCCTTTGAAGCCGTATCTTCCATGTGTCCAACAAGGACTGATGAAGTGTCCCGCTGACATTTCAATGGCCAGTGTGACAAACGGCCGCGCTCCGCTGCTCGCCCTACGAGAGCGACGACCAAAAACATCAAACATGTTAAACGATGAGCTTCTGAGACTAGAAAGAAGAGCCGCAGCAACGATTACTGCGGGGATGATGACCCTTTCAGAGCATGTGAACAACAAAGCTTTCAGTGACATGAGTAGTGGCATGATGTTTTAAAAATTTGTCAGGGTTTTTTTTTTTTTTTAAATTGGGTGTTTTTTAGCCTGGCTTTTTCCCCACTGGTTTTTACCCAGGCCAGAAAGCCTGTGTGTTTACAGGCCTGTGAATTGGCATCAAAGCTTGCTTAATGTGATGTGATCCTTTTAAAACTGGATGCTGGAATGGGCTTTACTGCAAATGGGATATCAATTAAGGAAAGAAGGGGATCTTTTGTATTTGTAGTAAGGGCAGATTGTGAACGCTACATCAAGGAAAAGTCACAAGTTTGCTCTTAATGTTAAAACACCACAGCGAGCTGGCTGACCTGATCCACCAGGGCTCAGATACACTAAACAAAAACATGTTACGCCATTAGTTGTTTTGGTTTTGGTTTTTTCCAGAGCCTGCGGGGAGCACTTAATTGATTGCCTGTTTTCAGTTGTTATAAGGTGATCTACTTTTTAAAAAAAAAAAAAATTCCTGGGTAACTCTACCTACACAAACTGCATCAAGCCCTGACATGTTTACGAATGCTGCTAAACCTTTCGAGGATATCAGTGTGTCTATCTAATACATTGTTGGAAGATTGTGTCACTGTTGCCTTGTTTGAAATATCACAAAAGCAAAAAAAAAAAGTAGAGCAAGAGATTTCAAATGAAGTCAGAATAAAAGCTGAGTAAGCAATGTGAGTTACACAATATCTAATGTAACACTAGCTAATAATAATAATAATAATAGATTTTATTTGAGGAGCGCTTTTCTAAAAACTCAAAGACACTTTACATTTAGTCAAGGTTAAAACAATAGGTTTAAGAGCATCACACATACTAAAAAGAACTTAAATACATAGAGCATAAAAACATAAACAGCTACTATGAGCTGCTAGTCAAACCCATAGACTGTATATTAGAGATAGTTGTAGCCACAGTGATGTCACCCACTGGCTTTAAGGCGTGCCATTTTGCAGCCTTAAATCTGCTTTTGTGTTGCCGTTGTCATGTTTTTTATGTTAGATGTGACTTTTTGGACAAGCGAGTTCAGTGCTAAATTACCAGCTAATGCTAGCTCAGTGTACGGCCCCGGTTGCACAAGCCTAGTGACCGCTCTGCCAATAGCAACCGCTTGGTTGGTAGGGAAAAATGTGTGTTCCCCGACCTGTTGGTGAGTGGTCGCTAGATTGTTGCCACTTGCTGGCTCAGATTGGGAGCAAAGAGGAATACGGCGCTTGTGCTTGCTTTGGTTGCTAATAGATTCCAAAGGCTGCCAGTAGTTTGCACTTCTCTATAAAAACTCACCAACTACTCGCTGAGAGGTGGAGAAACAGTTAAAAGTATAACACAAATGAAAAGCTCCACCTTTTTAAATTGTTGGTTACAGCAGTAAATGGTCTCCATTTCCAGGAGCCTCCAGAAACCACTATTCAACCACTTGTTGGGGAATGCAGAGTTTTCTTTGCGACTGGGATGGGTCTCTCGGCCTGTGTGACTGAGGCCTTAGCAAAGGCACAGATATGTGCTAATTATTGATAACGTATAAATAAAATAATACTTGATTTTAATTCAGTGGGAAAAAAAAACCTGCGCACAGATTTTTGGCACCAAAACAATAAACAGGGTTCAATTGTAGTGACTCAGATTAAGCGAGGTAATGCCTAGCAGACAGCTGGCACTGTAGCCACTTGGGTCAGTGCCCACCTGTTGCTAAAAATAGCCATGCCCTCAACTTTAAAGCCTTAATCTAATTATAAATGATGATTTGTATAAAAATCCAGCTCCAGTATAGTTGGTCGAAAGACCAAAAGTGTAAATGTATTTATTTCGGCCATAAAGCTGGGTATATTTAAATCATCTGGGTTTGACGCACTTTTTTTTAGACCACCTCCGCGTGCCCATTTAAGCAGCCACAGTTTTTGGCAGCTAGGCGTCGTTCTTCTGCCTCAGAAGTTGCAGCTTGCTACAACTACCAACTAATATTATGTCACTGGAAGCTGCATTTTATTACTTTTGAATTCAGCTTTGCAAAAAGAGGAACTCCTTCTGTCAAACATTACCTGTGTCACCGCTGCCAGCACAGTTACCCTCTGCAAAATGCTCATAAAGCTGCAACGTCCTGCCTACATACACGCTGCCCCTGTGTCAGTTTGGCCTTGACTTGATACTGTCAGGCAACAGAAAGAGAGAAATCACTAACTCATTCATCTATTCTTTTTTCCTTCAGAGACTGATGCAGTACCTTGCCTCCAGGAATACACTCTTCAACCTCAACAACTTTCTAGATAAGGCTGCACTACAAGGTGATTTAATGCCATTTGGCTCTTTGTAGACTCAGCAGTGGTGTACATCTAACAAAATGACTTTATGTCGGACTCTCACTGCCTCGGTAGCACCATCAATAAGCTGCTGTTCAGAGGGACCAAGACTGAAAAACCTACCAATAACTGTACCCTTTGTTTGTTACAAAGGTTGTGGAAAATTGAAAAACATGCTCAGTGACTTTTTAATTAGATATTCAAAAGGAAAACTCAATAAACAAAGTAATATAGTGCATGGGCACTGGAAATTCAGGTTGGTCACAAAGGAAGTACTATATTTTAATTAAAAGGAGTATAGCTTCTTAGTCTAATGTGAAAATAAGCCAAGCTGATCAAGCTGTAACTGCAGCATCCTCTCTCTGCCCTGCAGGGTATAACATGTCAACCTTCATCAGACGCTACAGCCGCTACCTGAATGAAAAAGCCATGTCTTACAGACTAGCAGCCGTGGACTTCACAAAAATGAAGAGAGGGTAAGATATGATTGCATATAGCCACATGACATACAATACACGTTACCTATATGGAGGTTATTATGGGTATTTTTAGCAAAAAGCTTGTGAGCATTGCTGTGTCCCCTCTACTTTAACTGTAGTAGTAAAATAGTAAATACAGGTTCTGTTTTTGCTGAGAGTAGATTTATGTTAACAAGTAGCCACTGCAGCCACAAGTGGCCATTACACCATTATTGTAAAACCAATGTGCTCAAAGTGGTTTTTACTTTTGTGCCAAGCTGACATCCGTTTATATGGTCCTCTACCCAGCCTGGGATGAGGAGGCGGGGCTTCAGCCCCCCTTTGATGCTAAAACACTGTATTAGAGTCAGTTAATTATTGTTATTATTAGGTAAACTATGCTAAACGTAAGCACATACCAGACCAAAGAAAGGAAGCAGTCCCAAAACAATAAAGAGTATTGAACCAACAAAGAATGCAAGGCTGGTGCAGGACATGTAAGAGGGCAGCGTGACAGTGGGGAGGTGTGTGGTTGGAGCGACAGATGTGTTTAAGATGGGGGTGCGATTACATCAGGGATCAGCTCTGAGCTCCTTCTTGTTTGCAGTGGTGATGGACAGGCTGACAGGTCAGGTCAGGCAAGAGTCTCTGTGGACTATGATGTTTGCAGATGACAGTGTGATCTTTAGTGAGAGCAGATAGCAAGTGGAAGAGAACCTGAAGAGGTGGAGGTATGCTCTGGAGAGAAGAGAAATGAAAGTCAGTATAAGCAAGACAGAATACATGTGTGAATGAGAGGGAGACAGGTGGAAAGGTGAAAATGCAAGGAGTAGAGGTCGTGAAGGGGTCAACCATCAAAAGCAATGGACAGATTGGAGATGGTGGCACTGACAAAAAGACAAGAGGCCAATGTGGAGGTGGCAGAGCTGAAGATGCTAAGATTTTCTTTGGGAGGATCCAGGATGGATAGAAAGATAGAAATGAGTACATCAGAGGGACAGCTGAGGTTGAGCAGGGTGGAGACAGCGTTATGAGCAGAGGAGAGATAGCAGATGTAATGGATGTTGAAGATGGAGCTGTCAGTTAAGAGGAAAAGAGGAAGACCACAGAGGAGGAAGTTACATAACCTTGATTTTCAATACACATACATCCCTTCCTCTGTAGGCTTGATGAGTTCCGCGTGTGCATTCTTGTGTGATTTTTTAGGGCTGATGGTGTGATGCGCACCATGAACACAGAGAAGCTGATTAAGACTTTGCCCATCATTCAGAACCAGCTGGATGCACTGCTGGATTTCCAGGTAAACATCTGCCTTAATCACTCAAAACCCTTTATGCAAGCGATTGTAAACAGTCACATCAATGTCTCATCTCTCACTCGTTCCTCCCGCCATCCAGCCGAACTCCAACGAGCTGACGAACGGCGTGATCAACACAGCTTTCATGTTGCTGTTTAAAGACTCCATACGATTGTTTGCCGCTTATAACGAAGGCGTCATCAACATGTTGGGTACGCACGACACGGCAGATCCAGAGTTCATCTATCTTTAGTCCATTCTATATTTATGCAGTCATTTTCCTCTGATGTCAAGATCACAAGACTGTGACTCCATCCAACTCCACTTAATCCTTCTTTAGAGAAAATCAATTTTTCCTCCCACTGTCTCCCAGAGTTCAATTAAGGACTACTGTGTAATGATCAACTTCTTTTCTTCCATTAATTATTAAGCCAGTGAGGTGTGAGGGCCTGATAAGAGACCATCAGACTCTATGATTTTATTGTAAGTGGGAGTCTTAATGAAAATTTATTTCATCCTTCATGGACAAGAATTGGGCAGGTGTAACGAGGAAATTCAGTACCAGATTGATTTAAAAAAAAAAAAAAAGAAGAAGTTGTTGTTTTTGACAGCATGCACATCAGTGGGTGAAAGTAGATTCTGTTTCTTAAGCTGTTTCTTGTCTTCTGGCACACAGAGAAATACTTTGACATGAAGAAGAACCAGTGCAAAGAAGCTTTGGAGATCTACAAGACCTTCCTCAACAGGATGACCAAACTGTCCGAGTTTCTCAAAGTGGCGGAGGTAACGTCTGTTTGTCCTGCTGCTCTTCGATGGAGTTAAACACCTGTAAAGACGATGGGAATATCTATTTGGAGCAAATCTCAACGGCCTCCTCCTCTCTATGATTTCATATAAATATATATTAAAATGCTCTTTTCTAATTTTGTCCTGTCACTCAGAAGAATTTATTCTGCAGGGGGGAGAAAAAAAACCCCAAACAAAAACACTTCAGCCTGTTGAGATTTGCTCTGGACTTCTGTTACCCTGGGAACTGATTTACGGTCAATATTTTCAGACCTAAACTGACCGCAGATCAGCCTCCAGGAGCTTCTTCTCTTTAATCTTCCAAGTCTCTTTTTGCACTAGATCTTCTCCTGTTTCTGTCCCTCTCTTGCCCTGGCCTAGAGAGGGGTTTACTTCAAAGGCAGTCTTTAACGGCAGAGTCTTAGCCTATCAGAGAGACACTCATGTAGAGCTTCCAGTTGAGGGACCCCTCGTGTGCTGCCTGTTCACATGCCTGCACTGCATGCCCAAGCAAGCTCTTTTTCTATCACTATCTCTATCTCCTGTTCTGATAGCTTAATTTCCTCCCTGTTTTTTTTTTAATAAATATATTTTCTTTATAAAGGCTGTTACCCAGTTAACAGTCCTTGCCAGGCCTCACAGTAAATATAAGCAGCTTTATGAACTGTAGACTGCACAGCATAATCTTGTACATCTTCAAAGGCTGTCTCACTGCTTGGTTTCGCTCCCATTTGGAAGAAGGTTTGGGGTGCAGCCGCTTGATCCCAAAAAAAAAAAGAAAAAAAGAAAAAAGAAAGAAAGAAAGACTAACGTTGACTTTAAGGACCCATTCATTTTACCTGTCTAACAAAATGTGTTTGTCTGTTTGTGTGTCATCTGTGCCCCCTCCCTTCGCTTTCTGTTCAAAGTCAACATTAGTTGAGTGTCTTCCTTTTGGATGTTTCTTATCTTGCAGTCACATGACCTGTTGTCTGCCCTCTGTGCCCTGCCTGTTCAATCAGTCGTTGTGCTCAGCTTTCATTTCCAACCAGATCGCATTGTGTGTGTATTTATAAGTGTGTGTGTGTACATATACTGTGTGTGTGTGTGTGTGTGTGTGTATATATATAGGTGTTCGTATGCGTGTGCATGCACCCTCCTCCTCTGTTGTCTTTTCTTTGTTTTCCTTTACAGCCACTGCATGAAGTAATGAATGCTTGGGTTTGATTCTTCTTTCTCCCTCCTCTTCCTCTTCCTCCTTCAACACGCCTCTTCCCTTTTTTTGTTTTTACTCTGTGGTCTGTTGGGTTCTTTTTTTTTTTTTTTCTTGGTTATTCCTTGATTTATTATTACATTTGGTTTTATTTTTTATTTTGCCTCCCTCCTCCCTCCCCTATTCCTCCCTCCTTTTTTTGTGACACAGCGAGTTGGGATAGATCAGGGCGACAGCCCCGATCTCACACAGGTCAGTCTACATCTCATCTCAATCAGTCAATCAACCAGTCAGTCAACCAGTGTATAAATCCGTCAAGTCAGTCCCATAATGCTTCATTCTAAACGCTCCCGTTCCCTACTCACCCTACAGACCTGCCCACACTGCAGCTGCCCCGTCCTCCTCCTCTTTTCTTCACTCTCCTTAACTCCTTCACTTTGTCTCCTTTCCTGTCTGAATCTAGAATAGAGAGGAAACAATAAATGAACACCTGCAAATAGCCCGAAAGCAGCATTTTTTTTCCTCCCATAATTTTTGAGCATTATTTCAGGAATTTCATGTTTTTCCGATGTGAATCTTTGCAGAACAAATTTTACTCTAAGGTAAGATTTTTAAAGCAGCTTTTTATTCAGTATAGCCACAAAAGTTTTCAGTCTCTTTTTTTTTTTTGGCAGATTAATTTTAGATGTCTGTGGCTGGGGCATATTATATGTCAGAATTTTTCCAGCAGTCTTTCTGGCATTTTCCCAGTGTAAATATCAAGGCTTGTCTGTTGACTCAAAGGCTTATCATATAAAACTGTCAGCACAACTTTATGAAATAGGTTTCTGCCCATATAAGCAGTGTTCACATCACTTTCTGAAAAAAATTATGTCCCTTTGTATTAGCTGTGGGGAGAGCAGCGAATGGTTTTTGTTAAATAGGTTTCTGCAAATATGACTTGGATAGGTGTGCATAATGCCATCATAAGTACTGCATATCATGCTAAAGTTCTTGAATACAGCTTATCCTTTTCAGCAGATGCACAATTGGATGTTAACAATGTGACAAAAACTTAAACTGAAAAGCGTTGGGGGTTTTTTTTTTTCGTTGTTTTTTACATTGTTGTCGTGTTTGTAGTGCTTATGAAGACCTTATATGCCCTTATTCAACAACATAGTGAACCATGCCTTTACTAAGCTCTAGATATGTGTCTGTTTTAATTTTAAACTTTTAGCATATTCTAGATTTCTCTGAAGAAGGATGTCCAGAATTCGCATTTTACTCTCTTTCCCCCTTAAAATAAGTATATGAGAAATCTTTTCTTTGCCTGTTGTGTTTGCCTTGTGTTCTCTGGTACTGAAATGTAAAGCTCTGGGTGAAAACCGTGGTATCACATGTGGTCAAAATGAACCCATCCATCCCTTTTGTTTTCCAGTAATGAGTGCAGGCCAGCTGTTCAATGTGTATACCTGGTTTTTCACCAGATGTTTACATTTGACTGAGTTAACTTCCTTGGTTTCCAGCGGGATACCGTTCTGGCGCTTAGCTCCAGTGATTACTTCCTTAGAAAATCAAACCAGTAACACAGAAATCTGACTGTGGAATCCATAAGTTAACTCGTAAATTTTGGATAGTGATTTTCTTTATGTGTATGCGTGTGTAAGTGTGTGTGTTTACGAGAGCATTTGTGCACTGCTGGCCTCTGCATGGGCTCGTTAGATAGTTTCGAGATGTGTTTGTTGTGTTTGGACTCTGGAGCCCGGCAGCGATGATGCTCTGCTCTGTCCTGACCTGTCAGTCCTGCTGTGGACTTGCTTGCATGATCCAAGGCTAATGTGTGCATGCTGGCCAACCAAACCTGATGAAACCAAATGCAAAAAAACAGAACAAAGAGCTGTCGTAGAGTAGATAGCGAATCTGAGGGTGATGTCTGAATTTTGCTGTGTGTGTGTGTGTGTGTGTGTGTGTGTGTGTGTGTGTGTGTGTGTGTGTGTGTGTGTGTGTGTGTGTGTGTGCGCGGACATGTGTGTGTGTGTGTGTAAGAGAGAGAGAGGTGAAATGAAAAGAGGGAAAAGCAAGCTAAGTGCCCCACTTTGCCTACTTGGCCATGATTGTAATGTGCTGAACCCACCCCTCAGGCTCCAAGCTCTCTCCTGGAGGCTCTGGAGCAACATCTAGCCTCGCTGGAAGGCAGGAAGCTCAAGGACCTCTCCACTGCCAGCAGGTATGATCAAATCACAAAGAGGCAACTCAGGTCTGCTGCAGCTGTCACTTAATAATGCTTACAGCTGTTCCTTCTGTTATTGCTACCAGTACTTAGCACTACAGCAACTATGGTTTACTGTTGATCTGCTACCACTAATATTACCAGATTTCTACAGTTTGTCCTATAACTAATATTTAGCTTGTATTTTATCATTGTTACCTTCTTTTGTAGCATATTAACATCCATCCTCTTCAGGGTCACAGGCTGGAGCCTATCCCAGCTGTCATAGGGCAAGAGGCAGGGTACACAGGGAGACAGACAACCATTCAACTTAGAATTACCAATTAACCTAGCACCAGTAACTGCATGTCTCCGTACGTTGTTAATTAGTACTGAGCTAAGGCTGATGTGAATGCCAGTACCTTTGCAGGAATGAGGGGAAACATTTCATTTCTTGATCGTAGAAGGAAAAAAGTGTAAACGTGTTCCTCAGTTTATTTGTGAATGTTATCTCAAGCTAATTCCTGTGGCTCCATAGTGCAGTGGGTAACACTACACTATGCTGTTAAGCTTGTGCTTAACAAGCAAAAGTTCTGAGGTTTGATCCCAGGAGGAGACACAAATCCCTTGGGGCTGGTGTCAGCAAGGGCATCCGACATAAAAATCTGCCAAGTGAAATATGTGGAACTACTCGCTGTGGTGACCCTTTATTTATATATGAATGGTACTGAGCATTAGAAAATGTGTTTCAATGTATGCATGGATCTCCCTTGTCACATACAGTATATCCTTAATATAACAATCTGAGGCGCACAACTCTAGATGCGAGGACACCAGCCGCACTTACATGCTGTTGTGAGGAGGTGCCAATCAGGGGTAAAGTTGGCTTAAAGTTAAGGTTGGCCTTAAAAGGAGATGAGCTAAAACAGTTTGTTTCAGACACAGAAAGAGAACTGAAGGTCTGCACCGGAGCCCAGTATAGTAAGGATTATTTTGAGTCAAGTAAAGCTGCTCTAGTAGAGTCCAGAAGCTGGAAATGACAAACTATAAAACGTGGGAATTTGTCAATTAATAAAATGAATCATTAATCATCATGATCAAATTTGATCAGAAGTTAGTTTCATAAACATATAAGTATAAACATTTGTCCACATATTGTGCCATATCCCAACACAATCTATCCTGAGATACAGCCTAGCATTGCAATGATGTTTTCCTCTGCTGCTGCTATTGCTATAACTATGGGTTTAAAACGTTATAGCCATGGTAACAGTGTTTCTTTAGGGGATTTTAAAGTCATCGGATCCACTGCCTTGAAATATCTCAGCCGCTGGTCACAGTGATGGTCCCCAGATCACGAAGAATTTTCCGACCTTTCATTTTGTGCGTCATTTACTCAAAATTTTAATTCGTCAACACTTTACATCACAGCCTCACACCTATAAAGGTGTCAGTGGATTCTTTGGGTTGTTAAAATTAAAGGAAGGTAACAAAGAGCTGTGAAATGCATCTCAGTAAAAAGAGCAAAAACAAACATTTAAAGAGAGAACAAAATGTGTGTGTGTGTGTGTGTGTGTTTCTGTGTATGTGTCACCTTAAGATCCAGCACCTTGTCCAGTGCAGTGTCGTCTCTCTCCAGCACGGGGATCTCTCTCAGCCGTATGGAAGACAAGACAGAGGACAACCGACTGCAGCAACACAAGGTGAGTCATTTGCAGCATTAGACCTCACAGGAAACAGGCACAAACTGCGGTTAGCTTTGGACGGCTAATACTGCCTACCAGCAATACTGCACAGACTCAACCACAACACCATAGCCAGTGCATGCAGCCTTTCACAAATTAACTGTTTACTTGTTCCTTATATAGAAAAACACACTGAAATCCTGAATCCCTTTACTCGCATGAATGGTGTAGACATCAGTGTCTTAAGACTTTTTGTGTCACGGCCAACAGCCGAAGCTACGAGGTGGACCCAAGCGCACACACGGACAAGAAGGCAGGAGCTGATTACAAACAGTTTATTGCAAATACAAGGTGGCTTAGATTTGATGTCAGAAGCTGTATCCATAAGTGTATTGCCGTAGAACACTAGTTCCCTGGTGAGCGGCACAGAAAGAGAACACAGGTGGCGTGGGTGAGTCTCTCAAGGCAGAGGAGCAGGAGAGTCATTGTTTGCTTCACGGAATAGGTGGGTGAAGAGACAGTTCCTAGATGGCACAAGGGATCTTACTTGCAAGTGGGAGCTGGGTAATCCTTGAGAGGAGGTGTGTGGTTGCGGTGGGATCTCTGATGATTTCCAGGAGGGCGGGCAGGTGAAGGGGAGTAGTGAGGAGTCTCCAGGAAGCGTGGCAAGCAGGCTGGTCCGAAAATGCAGGTGAGTGAGAGCAAGGTTGAGCTTTGTAGCTTAGACACTAAATAAAATAAAGACAGGAGCGAAACGCACAAAATTCTCTTGGTAAGAAATGGCTGGAGGTCATTACCGCACAGCTGCAGACACTCTGCTGAAGACCTGAAGATTAAACTGGGCCTTAAATACTGGGTTGACTGCCACATAACAAGAAACAGGTGAGCTGGACTGCCCAGCTCTCACCTCCAGTCCCACCCCAGAGGGGCAGAGCAACTCCATAACGCCTGCCTCCTGGAAAAATAGGAGATAGAGAGAGAGACCACCACAGCAACACAGCATCCTGACATTTTGTCCTCCACACTGTTGTTAAAGTTGAATAGACAAGTGCATTAATTCTGCAGTACAGTGAAATACACTGTCTGTCTCAAGCTACTGGCCCATAGCGCACAGAGCTGCACACAGAATAGAAATGAACTCTGTCTAAATACTGCATTTCTGCAGTGGAGTCTATTCTCAAACAAAGAACCATCTCAGGCCACCATTAGACATTAACAATATGAGAGAAGATAAACCCTGAAAATACACACTCACCAGCCACTTTATTAGGTATACCTTTTCAAGTGCTCGTTAACGAAACTATCAAATCCACCAGTCACATGGCAGCAACTCATTTACATCAATTTAGGCTTGTAGACATGGTCAAGATGACCAAACTGAGCATCAGAATGGGGAAGAAAGGTGATTTAAGTGACTTTGAACGTGGCATAGTTGTTAGCGCCAGATGGGTATTTCAGAAAGTGCTCATTCTCCATCTCTAGGCTTTACAGAGAATGGTCTGAAGAAGAGGACATATTCAGTGACCTGCAGTTTCAGAAAATGCCTTCCTGATGCTAGAGGTCAGAGGAGAATGGCCAGACTGTTTAGAGCTGATATGAAGGCAACAGTAACTCAAATAAACACTTGGTACAACCAAGGTATGCAGAAAATATGTTACCTGGTCTGATGAAAGCATGAATCCATCCAGCACCTTGTTGAATGTGTGCAGCTCTGAAGGCAAAAAAAAGGGTCCAACATGGTAGTAGCAAAGTGCACCTAATATAGTAACCAAAAACAAACTCATCTACATTCTGCTGATGCATTCTGTGTAGGAGGACGGTCATAAAGTGATCGACATTCAGACGCCCAACGTGTCACCCAGCACCCAATCGGTGGGCAGTGCCAACAGCAGTGGAGGGGCCACAGATCTCTTCTCTAACTCACCAGTCGTACCCGTCAGCAACCAGTGAGTCTGTCATCAGAGGTCATAAGAATTTCTACACTGACAAAAAAAAAGCCTTCTATTCATTGCAGAAAAAGTGAAGCGTTTGTCTTGCTGCACTCTTATTTGTTATATGTCAGAAATCTTTATTCCATTTTATCCTGTTACCTCACCCCTTTAACCAGAAGCCTCTAGCCTTTACATTTGTAGAATGAAGTGAAAAACAAAACTGTGCTTTCCGCTGCATTTTCCTTCCTGCAGCGTGCCAAACCTGACTAGTGAGCTGTTCACCCTGCAGCCTAACTTCACCCCCATCCAGACCACACACACTGTGCCCAACAATAACAATGCCTGGGGAGGTAGGACTTTACACACACACACACACACACACACACACACACACACACACACACACACACACACATAATCATGTTAACATACA
>JAVDPK010001458.1:242940-258186 GCA_034780415.1 Cichlasoma orientale | reverse complement strand
ATTTTTCAGACCTTGAAAGGACAATATTAAAATTCAAGCATTTTCAAGGATTTCCAGCACCCGTACGAACCCTGATAAATGAACCTTTCTGGTTTTGTAATACAGTTAAATAACTTGTAATATGATGACAGCAACTGCACCATTATTTCTGATTTGTACCTTAGATTAAATTAATACCGTTCACCTAGGTTATTGTTTTGGTTTACTATATACATGGATAGCAGGGTTTTTTCCCCAACTCAAAATTGGCTTTTGAAGGTGACTAGGCACATTAGCACGATTGGTCAGAATACAGTTGAGTAAGGAAGAACAGACTCATTGCCTTAACAGATGTCTGTGCATTTTCCTGCTATTTCAGGATCTGTTGATAAGCCATAATTGATTTGGGGGGTTAGGTTTACCTGACATACCAAACATCATTATTGCAAAAGTTATCTTTCTGTTGAGTGGCTTATGTTTAAAAGACCAGACAAATCTCAGTCAAAACTTACCTGCTGGGCCGCTTTAAATGAGTGAAATTTAATAAACTCACTCTGCTCTTATACTTTGGCAAAAGTAGCAAAAACTACAACTTAATCTAAGCTTCACAAAATTTTTGCATGTAAAACAGATTATCCCATTTTGCATGATCTCCAAGAAATGCAAGAAAAATCAGGAAAGCAAAGCACTGATCATATCTAATAACAGTGTAATAATACCTGTCTGCTGCCCCCTCGCCCTTCAGGGTAACGAACGCATACTGTCTGAGCAAGGAGCAGGTGTTGATCTCTCCATATGGCGCAAAGAGCTTAGTTAGTTCTTCATGAGTAGCATCTATAGGAAGGTTCCCTACAAACAACTTCACGTTCTCACCGCTCATCTCTGTAATAACCAGACATCTGCAAGAGAGCAAACAGGATGCAGGGAACAGACGGTCAAATGCGACACTCTGACAAGCAGTAGCAGACTAAGCTACACGTTTAGTGGATCTCAAAAGAAAATTATGTCTTGCAAAATCCCAAAAGGCCCATCGAAGATGATTATTTTTTTTAATGTTAGGCGTCATCACCAATTGCCATGTATTTGCTGGATCACCGCTGGGTAGTCATTGTAGCGACGCTAGCAGGTATCATTTGCTAAGCTAATAAAACCGTTAACTTGAGCGGCGAAAATGCCTCCAAATTAAATGAAATGCAATCGGTAAAACGGGTAAGTTAGCTGCAGACTGACAAAAGACGCAGTAACAGCAACAGCATACAACTATATATGGCATACTTAAGCGCCGTTACACGAAAAACAGTACGCTAAAAAAAAAAAAAAAAAAAAAAACTCCAGACACTACTGGCCATCTTGTTGAACATTAGCTAATGTTAGCTACCCTAGCTAACGCTAACGTAATGGCTTTTATCAGAGTGGTAGCAAATATCCGACAAAGCTAAATCCAGCTCTCTGCTATCGGTTATCTAAAACATATTAACTAACCCCGCTGAGTATTCATATTTGTACAAAAAATAGGAAAATCTTGAATTATGCCAGCAAAGTACATAGAAACCTTACCCAACGCGGTCCTGGAGCTGTTGTATTTAAACCTCACATCCGTATCCGGTTTCTTGAGGTAATGTGGCACACATGGAGGGCGCAGTTTCACCAGGACGGTCACAGATATGGGCATGTCACTTTTTTACTTACATATGTTCGAGCTAATGTACAAAAGTAGACATTAGCAATAACAAAATTGATTGACTGGAGGTTATGCGTTGTATTACCAACTGCAGGAGTTAAAGTGAATCTCAGGGTTGGGTTGGGGTTGGGGTTGAACTGCTTTTCTAAAGTAACTTGTTTCTACTATCGGTAACTACAAAGTAACGTCATAATGAGGCATAACACAAATATATTAATTTCTGAATCTGAACACGTGAGTCTGGCGCCTGACGTCGGCATGACGTGTTTCCAGGTGATATCAGGAGGGGGAGAAGGAGGCGCAAAAGAAGGCATCTCCAGATTTGAGAGCGCACGTCATGGCAGGTCAGAGTGAAAGAGAAGTGAACTTTTCAATGTAGTAAAAAGCTGGTTGAAGAATACGAAGCATGCGATCATAAAGTGGATAAAGGAGATAAAAGAAGAAGACTCGGAGCAGAGAGGTATCTAAACAATTCAAGTTGGTTGTGTGAAAATAATATAACATAATTACACGATTGTAACGCAAGAAGACTAGCGCAGTTTGCGGAGGAAATGTGCAAGTTTTAGAGGAATGCACGCCGCGGATCCAGGCAGATGTTGACATGTATAGGCTGCTGTCAGATTCACTCTATTGATGTGTTCATATTAATAAGGACAAGTGGATCAGTGAGATTTGACATTTAATGATTGATGTGGCGTTTTTGTTTGCTGTTGGTTGGTCTGTAATTTAAAGATGTTCCCCATAGGGTGCTATTTCATTTAAGCTCTGTCTGAGCTGCTGTGCTTTACCAGGTCTGGACTTGCCGGTCCAATCCAGGCTGATTTATTATACAGGTGTGTGTCCCTGTTGGTGTGCAGCAGTCTCACCCATCTTTCTGTTATGACTGTGATCCAGAATCATGCCGTGATTTGAAGTACAGTAACTATGTTATTGTGTGTGTTTAGATGGCACAGCAAGAAGAGCCTCTGTATGATTTCCCAGAGCCCACCCAACCATCGGAGCACAAGCTATTGCATCAGAGGGGACAGGGATCCCTGAAAAACATCAGCATGCTGGACCGTCTCCTGCTTACAGTTCCTGTCTGGCTCCAGCTATCAATCAACCCCGCCACAGCACTGCACATACTCCAGAGGGAACCTCCTGGGGTCCGAGACACACACCTAACCCACATCCACGCTCAGTTTCTCGCTTACTTTTTCTTACGCACTCACAATTGCACTCAGTAATCAGTTGTGTTGTCCTGCAGACTTTCCTGGTGCGCAAGTCTCGCACATCCCAAAGAAACGTGCTCTGTGTGCGTTTGACGGATGACAGTGTGCCATCGTTTGTTCAGCAGTTTGGCATCAGGGAGGAGCAAGGCAGTAAGAGCATTACCTGAACACTCAGTAGTCTTTAGAAGAGTCCTCTCACACTTTAGGGTAATTCAATTCAATTCAATTTTATTTATATAGTGCCAAATTACAACAAACAGTCGCCTCAAGGCGCGTTGTATTGTAAGGTAAAGACCGTACAATAATACAGAGAAAACCCAACAGTCAAAACGACCCCTTATGAGCAAGCACTTGGTGACAGTGGGATGGAAAAACTCCCTTTTAACAGGAAGAAACCTCCGGCAGAACCAGGCTCAGGGAGGGGCAGTCATCTGTCTCGACCAGTTGGGGCTGAGGGGAGAGAGACAGGACAAAAGACATGCTGTGGAAGAGAACCACCAATTAATAATAATTAATGATTAAATACAGAGTGAAGTATAAACAGAGTAAATACAGCATGTTAGCATGTGCTCAGCTAGCGTGATAATATTTAAAATACAGTGCTGTGAAAAAGGATTTGCCGCCTTCCTGGTTTATTTATTTATTTTATTGCACATTTGTCACACTTGTGTTTCAGACGATTGCTTTTTCACAGCACTGTACCTCTGTGCTGGATATAATTGTAAATCAACACATAGTTGCAGCTAATATTCAGATCAAAACTAAGACGCCTTTCATTGTGTCTCATTTTAAAGTAATTTAACACTCCAGAACATGGACCCAATATTCCAGTCAATAATACCTCACATTATTACCACATTATTAATACCAGCTACCTTCCCTCTCACTAAACATCTCTGACATTTGAATTTTCTTCACCTGCAGCTCTGTCTCTGGAGACTTCAGCCATCAGCTTTCCAGATGTGCCAAGACTAATTTCCTTTTACTGTGTCAGCAGGTAAAACGTTGTCTTCCTCATTCTTTTCTTTTCAATTTTTGTGATCAATTTCGTCCCATCAACCTTTTTCAAGTTGATTGCGTTATCAGCAGTTCTTCATCCTTTTCTCAATATCCGTTTATCTGCAAGAACTAACGCAGATGTTTTTATTCTACATGGTGCATGTTATTCTCAGAGATGTGTTACCTTTCCCTTTGGAGCTTCCCGAAGCCATAGCAAAGGCAACATCGCACAAAGAGCTCGAGTCCATCTCACATATGGGAATAGGTTGGTTATTTCCTTGTTTCCCGATAGCAGATTTTCTAACATGCACAACTTCAAATACTTTGGTCTTAAAGGATTTATTTAAGTACATCATTAATTACCAAACAAGCACTGGGGGAATGTTGTGTAGGTGTTCTTTCCTCCACTAATTTCCTAATTCTTTTATGTATAAAATGTCAATAAATAAACACTATTAGGAAATATGAGTAAATGGCTGTTTTTTGAGGCATGCTGTATCAGTGTTGCCAAAAATCTGTAGTTTTTGTATATTTTGTGCAGTTTATAAAATATTATATCCATATTCTCAATAAATGATGGTTATAATGAGCCTTATTAAAATGACCAAAACATGTATTTTGTTGTATAGAATTTTGGAGATCCCATCTAAATGTCCGTGGGCCACGGGAGATACCTAAGTGCCGAAAAGCTGAGGAGAAGCAGCCAGATGTTGCAACAACAGCCTTGCCCACGTCTGCACCACAGACAAGCTTTGCAGCTCCATCTGACTCAGCTTCACAATCAGACTCAGACAACCAGTTCAAATGCGCTCCTGAATCAGACGCTGCTGTCCAGAAATCGGCTTTAAAGCCCACCTTGTTCCACGAGTTTTGTCCAATCACGACTCGTAGTCCCTCAGAGCTGGACTGTGGCTCTGGCCTGGGCGCTCTCTGCTTCATCAACCCTCTTTTCTTGCAGTCTCAGAGCACTTTTTCCAGACGGCACATTTTTAAACACAGCCACAAGGTTCGGGTTTCCACAGAGACGTCGACCATGCTGTCACCCCCAATTGATCCACCACCTCCGCCGCCTCTGATACCAAAAAGCAAGGGGAGACGTAAAGCCCAGAAAGGGGGACAAGAAACACATCAGCTGATTGAAGGCCAGGCTGCTCAGATTTATCCAACAGCTAAAGACGCCCAACCCCAGCCTGCGATGCAGAACAATCCCAGCGATGCTCACGCGCAGCCTTCATCAGCAACTCCTCACATCCAGCCTGAAATGCAGGAGCAGCAGATGGAAGCAGGACAAAGTAAAGGAGTGAAAGAAGAGGTGGCTGCAGCTCAGCTACCAGCTATAAAGGAGCATCTCCCAGATGACTCAGACTACATGAAACCCTCACAAATGATCAGTTCCTCTAATTGTGCCTCACTCTCTCCTTACATGTCCCCATCCATTTCTCCCACGCCACCTGCTCTTTTGCCCAAAATGTCTCCATCCCGGTTTCTTTATGACTCTCCTGGTGCGTCTCCCTCTCTTTCACCTTATCAGTCCCCTTCTTTATCTCCCAAGGTTTCCATTTCTCTCTCTCCTAATGACTCACCCAACCTCTCTCCCTCCCATTCTCCTTATCACTCCCCATCTCTTTCTCCTAAGGTCCCCCACTCTCACTTTACCTCCCAACCCTTCTCTCCACTGACAGAACAGGCCAGCGATACATGTTCTACTCCTTCAACACCAGATAAGCTGAGAACAGATGGTGAAGCTGAAGAGGAGGAGGGAGCAGAAATGAATGAAAATATAGACAAAAATGGAGCGACGAAAGATCTGCACGAAAAGAGGGAAGAGGAGGAAAATGACTTGGTGTTACAGACGAATGCTGCTGCTGTAAATGACACGGAGAGCTGCAGTTCCTTCAGCAGTCTCGAAGAAGCAGCGGAGACGCCACCTCACCCACTCGACAAACAGGCCGATGGTACAAGCATCTAGCAAACATGTTCAACTGCCTCTCAATTAGACTATCATTAGTCATTGGAATCACTTAGCATAGATATATGGTGACAGTCAAGTCACTATTTTTTTAATACAATAAAACAACCTGATGGGATGCCCGTTGTTTCCTCACAGTGATTCTGTATTATTAAAATGTAACTTACAGTGAGCAAATTCATGAAAATGAAGCCTGTGATGATTCTGGCAGGAAATAAAAATACTACACAGATCTTATCAAAGACATTTTTATTTGTGTAGATTCAACAGCAAAATTCTTACTTGGAATTTTTTCAGCTCTCCAGAAAGAGCAACAACACTAATTCGTGATGCCTTTATACCAAATCTGGCAAAAATAGCATAAAGTATTACTTTGCCTTTGTTAACAGTCTAAACCTCTCAAATCATTAACACGGAAATGGACGGTAAACTTCAAAGGACCAGTTGTAAAGACAAAATCTTTAGCCAAGAGTTGACTGTAAAAAGTATTCACTTCAATCATTTTAAGTTGCAATAATGATGATCTTGTTAAGATTTGTAAAGCTCATTTTTAATGTTTTTTGTTTTTTTGCAGG
This sequence comes from Cichlasoma orientale, assembly GCA_034780415.1. Taxonomy (NCBI): domain Eukaryota; kingdom Metazoa; phylum Chordata; class Actinopteri; order Cichliformes; family Cichlidae; genus Cichlasoma; species Cichlasoma orientale. The sequence goes on along the minus strand of JAVDPK010001458.1, from coordinate 251,772 downwards.
AATCATTTTTAAATGTCAGGTTACATTGGTTTAACTGAGTTCTTACTTCTCATTAGAAAAAAAAAAGTATCCTAAATGCATCTACAGGAGTGATGATTTATTAATAATCACCTCACTTATTGTATCTGATAATTATCATCAGAAAACAGACCTGACACTGAATCAGAGTGCTTTAATAATCAGAGTTGGTGCTTGAAAAGTTGTGGCTGGCGTATGTAGCAGATGGTCTGATCTGCTCTTATGGCTTTATTTGATGTAAGAAAGAATCAGTCTGCCATTGCATACAGTAAAAAAAAAAAACCCAAACAAATCTGATTTCTGTTGGTAATTTTTGGAAATTATGGAGCAGATCGTCCATCCATACATCAACACCAGCAGGCAGCGTCTTGTTTGTTCAGCTCCAGCAGGTTGGACTCCAGCTGCTCTGCGTCGTCCTGGAAGCGCTCGGTAAAGGAGCGAATTAAACCTGCGGCGCTGCCTTCATATTCCACCAGCTCAACGCTGTCCCCTGGAAATCAAACATACATTGACTGAATATTAACTCACTAATATACATGCATATAAACAAGTAAAACTGCTGTCTGTCACAACAAAAAGTTGAACAGTCAATATTGTTTAATGCCTCTGTTGCCATCTACAGAGACAGAAATTCACAGTTAACTATTTGCACTTAGCTACTTCCCTGTTCTACAGGAATATGACCAGAACACAACCAGCTGGTAGCTAGTTGAGTCGAGTCCCCTTGAGTTGTGCTCATTGACAGACTCATTCAGACTGATGGCAACATGTTGGCATTCTGTCTGCATTTATAAATTAGATAGCAATTATTTGCTAACTTTCGACAAGCTCTCCGAGACTGACTGCGGTCAGTCCGGGTCAGACTGACTGTTTGCAGACCGTTTCGTCCTATCAGGCAATCACTTTGCAATCAAAAGTGGTCCTGAGTGTGCGACACCCTCAAGTTCTGGTCAACCATTTAGTCACGATAAGTTCAATACAATCACCAGGCAGCCACTGATTTATTTATTTTTTATGTAGACCCAAGGAGGTTGTCCTAATTTTTTTTTAATCATGTGACTGAGCCATTAGCTTACTCTGAATTAGGAAGAAGATTTGTCGAGCTAAGCGTGTTCAGTGTTGGATGGCTTTTCAGGTGAGCTGTAAGTTTGCTTGGCTAACATTATCGCAGTATGGTGGAGCATGAGAAGAGCCTGCTTGTTCATAGTATTCCCTGAGTATTTTAATTTATTTAATAAAATATCAATATTTGGTGTCCCTGTATCAATACAATAATCGCTACACAAAATATCGCGATACTATGAGGTATCATTTTTTCTCCCACCACTGTTCATCAGATGCTTAAGTTTTGTATGGGACTGAAAACTAGACCACAGGGTATCAAAAGCAGACGCCACCGCTAAAACAGATTCGTGTACATACCGCTGATTCTGGTGTTGGCTTGAACAAACATCTTGCGAGCCTCCTTCCTCAGCAGAACCGTCTCACGCAGGCGCAAGAATTTGTGAGCGCCAGTGTCGCTGACAGTGGAGTAGCGGTCATAGAGAGCCCTGCCTCCTTCCACATCTGCTGTCGACTTACAGATCTGGAATCAGTTTAACAGCATGCTGGGTCAAATCAACAGAAAGATGAACAGTAAAGCAATGACGGCTTAGAGTAGACATAAGTAGAAAGTTTGGATCAAGTTATAATATGATAGCTTGTCCAGTACAGCTAGCATTAAATTTTATTCTTACACCTAGTTGTTATTAAGCTTTTCTACTGTATAAATTATTTATACTCAGGCTAACAGCACAGCATTGAAGTAGTCCACTAACTACAGTATTTCCACACTAGAGTCACACAAAGCAATAACAGAGCAGATTACGGCAACCTGGACAGTTTTAATATTGTGAAGGTAAATTTTATATTTTCATTTCAGACACTACTTATAAACAATTAATTAATTAAACCAAAAATTAATTAAAATATAAAGAAATGACCATGACAAGTTACAAAACCCCAAGTTTGACTCATTTAATTGTTCTAAACCAAAAATCCAAATTTAAATAAAGTTTCCTTTTTATATTTGTCTCCATTAATTGGAGAGGTATTGATTACCTGCAGTTTACAGAGGAACCTATGGATGGCTTTCTTGCCCACAGTGTGGATCTTGCTTCGATCCAGTGTAATTCGTGCATCAGGCTTGTCATCCTGTCCCGTTACTTCCTCCAGGCCCACCAGGCCTTCCCCAGCCTCCAGCAGAACACGTAGGATGACGAATCGGGCCTGCATGTGAGCCTGATGCAAACACATAATGCCATATACATGTGACACACTGTTTACACCCCCTGATGCTCATAAAAACACTGAAATTTACTGCCAACTAATGTACAAAAACAACACAGATGTATCGAGTTGAGGTCGTCAGGCTCTAAGAAACACCGTTGATGTTCTGTATGCTTGATTTAGGCATTATTATTGATTTGTACAGACTGTTCACCCAGCACTACGCATCTCTGGAGCTCTATAAAGGAAATGTAAGGAGTGAAAAGAGACCACTTGTAAGAGAAAGGTTACTCAGTGAGCAAACAAATTACCTGTCTCCAGCTCTTGCTCTCAGGTGTGTAGAATTCCAGGCCCAGAAGTCCAGCTCTGACCATGCTGAGCCAGTTGATGTACACCACATCTTCTGCATCCTGTCCCTCATGGCCAAAAGTACTGGGACAAAAAAACCCACAAAAGTAAACCACAGAGAATCAGCCACACTCTTGAACATATAATGACTCCAAACCACTTATGCTTATTTTAAAAAGGTCCTTAATTACATCTGAATTATTTAAAGTTTGACAAACTAGAGAAAGACAAAAAAATAACAGCAAAAATTAAGTGAATGGCTGCTTAAAGGGTTCCAAAAATAAATGAAGTGAGCAATATTTTTTTTGGCTCCAATTTTTGTTTGGATCAATAGTGGACATATTTAAATAGATTTAGGGCTTTTGTTTTGGGTCCAAAAGGCTCCTGCAGTCCCAAATATTTTCCAAGCCTGAGAAAATTATCAGTTTAAGGGAATTCCAGGGAGACTTTAAATCTAAAATTTCACCCCACTGACTTATGTTTAAGGTGTTTCACATGTGGGACGTTTAAGTTAGTTTAACGTGTATATCAAGATACAATGTATGACATACCTGAGCACTTGTTTGTTGAGACACAAGTAGAGTCCGACACACTCAGCGCGGCATTCTTCATAAGTAGACGCAATCGTGGAGAATTTACTGTCCCAAGTCTCGCTGCCCCGATACCAGCTGGACACCTGAAAGGTACGTTCACACATGAAGGTTTGTTTTTCCCCCCTACCAACTGAAAAACCTAAAGCATGAAAAAAAGGCCATGAGATTTTAAAGCGAGACAGCAATGTGCACACAAAACCAAACTCACCGGTTCACCAGTCTCTGGGTTGATCACCTTACTTTGGTCAAAGTTGAACTTGCCCTTGTCATCCTATGGATGGAGATTGAGGGCACAATGGAAAATGAGATTTACTCACTGATAATTCTACAGTGCAAAACACTGAGTGAAACATTTAAACACAAAGGAATCAACATCATCTGTTGCTCTTAACACATCACAGTAAGTAAAAACACGTGTCCAGCAGCAGCATGTCTGACTGACCTGCACGAACAGCTTGCCACTTCCGTGTCCCAACAGCTCATGAAGTCCAACCTGCACCTCAAACGATGGGCCCTTCCACTTGATAAACAAATCCTAGAGCAAAAGGACCATAAATATTATTATGCAAGTGTGTGAGAGGGGCGAGCTGGTGTTTAAGAGAAACAGGAAAATGTATAAAATACCTTGTCCTCCTCTTCCAGGAAGGTTAGCTTTTCTTTTTGCGTCGCGTAGGCTACAGCGAGCACATTGCCGAGCGACACGTTTTTGAAGCCCTCTGACTGTCTGATGTCATCATCTATAAAAAATAAACACGTAAGTTTTATGCTGTAAATTAGAGTCAGATGTTCATCAGTGTCAGAGATATCTGTGAACGTACAGTTGGGGATATTAATGCCAGCTGGTATTCCACTCCCGGCGAAGGTGAGAACGTCCAGTGAGGTGAAGTCCGGTTTAAGGAACGTGTCCTTCTCAAACTCCTGGGGCCAAGGCAACTCTGGCAGCAAGACTTCCGCTGAAGACACCAGCTTGGCGAAACGCTCGCTCATCGCTTTGTTTACAACAGCCACAAAACCTAAAACAAGACAAAACAACCACAAATTTAGGAAATCAAAAAGTCGATTGTTGATTTGGCCACTTCTAATGTTTTTACTTTCTCTGATGGATTTATTTGACAGCCTCCCTCACATAAACTAACATCACCTTGGGCCTTGTATTTAAAATTACATTAAAATTGTAGTGAAAAGCTATAAAATACAAATTCAGCACTTTCAAATTCAGATATTACGTGTGCTACATTTGTCATGAAATAACAAGGGAGCCGGCCTCACCTGGCCATAAAACTGCTCGTCATTCAATTGTCCCATTAATGCTGAACCTCTGAAAATGAGGAAATGTGCGTAAAAATGGCTCCAATTCTAAAACTGTTAAGTTTTAACTGTAAAGTTAAAGCTGAAAGTCAGCTTCTACTGTGGTCATGTACAGAAGCAAAACTGCAAAAATTGTGTCTTTGTCCCAAAGGTTATGGAGGGCACGTCCTGCAGTGAAGCAGCAGTGCTGCTTAAATAAGTTTTTGATCACCTAAAGTTCCAAACAATGTGTATAAAACATAACATGCTGATTATTATCCTGAACTGACGGTCAGTTATTAGCTTGTTATGCTTATTTCCAGCTCCATATTTTTATTTGTGGACTCTACTGGAGTAGCTTTGCATGACTCACAGTTCAAAGTAATTATTATTCATGTTATACTGGGTCTTGGCGCACACACACTCAGTTTTTCCACTGTCTGAAAAAAGTTGCTTTAGCTCCCTTTAAAGATACATTTCTGCTGATCGGCATGTGCCTGAAATGACCATATAAGATGTCCACTCTCACTGACATCTCACAGAGCCAAGGATTCATAAGGATTACTTGGACATATCCTAATTTGGATCCAGCTTTTTAAACAGTAAATATGTAACAGAAAATACACAAAAGCAGAATATGGAATAAGAATATGCAATACTGTCTTGTTTTCAAGTACTAAACATCATCCTTTCCATTATGTGTCCCTCAAAGACCAACATAGGGCAAAACACAGAAATGTATCTACTGGAGATGCTGAGTCCGTCTATTTAAGAAACAGTTCTAAGCAGCTTAGCCAACCCACAGGAAATAAACCCTGGAAAGACCCTGCACACCAGCAATCATGGTAAGATCACTCTTCTTGATCAGCTTGGCAGTTACCTTCAAACTCTCCTCTGGAGCCAAATGGGTCTCTGTAGCTCTCGATGAAACCTATATAACTGAAAGAAGGCAAGACCAGGGAGGAAATGAAGGGGTAATGAGGAGTAAAGAGCAGGGAGAAAAAGGTTATGGAGGTTAATGAAAGAAAGAAGTATTCAATACTGAGAACAAAGGTTAGAATGAACTTAATAAGGAAGTGAACAAGTGAAAATATAAAAAGCCTTACACTAGATTTATAAGGAAGAGAAGCTTTCTCAGATCTCTCAAGATAAGAATAAATCAATTTCACAGTGTAGCACACAAAGTTATAAACACCTGGATTTAAACTGTGCTAAAATAGTCACTTTCTAAAGTTCATAAGCATGTTATTAATGCAATGCAAAATGTCAAAATACTAACACAACTGCCTCACTTCAGATCAACCAATCTCACAAGCCAAGAATGAACTGGATGATGTAGCATCCTTCATGGTGGACAGTAGATATCAGTGGGCTCACCTCTCCACAATTGGCCCCTTGTCTTTGATCCAGTAGCGCGAGCCCTCTTTGTGGGCTTCAATTGAGCCTAAGGTGAAGCTGCGTTCGTACTCTTCTAGCATCTTCCTCTGGTTCTCATTGGCAGCGTAGGCCTGGAACATATTCACAAACAAAACGGGAATTTTATAAATAGAACTTGGACAGAAACATTTTTTTCTTTGGTCGTCATTTACTCATACGCTCCTTGTGAAGATAGTGGGCCATAATTACCGGTATTTTATGAACTTAACTTTATGTTTTAGAGTAAAATTGTAAAATGTGCATTCTTGTAAGCTCCGAACACCACTGTGTCCTCAGCTGTCTCACCTGTGCTTTTTCAAGATAATAGCAGACTTTCTCCATGAGAGGACTGTAGTCTCCCCTCTTCACAGTGAACTCTTTGTCTTCAAAGCTGAAGGTGCCACAGCAGGACTCACATTCCCCATCCACTGCACAGTCTGTGAAGCAATTTTATTTTATTGCTTTAATCACTGAATTCACAAACTAGATACAGCTCGCTTTGTTTTTTCTTTTTTTAACTGCTGTTTGACCTTTTTGCACAGCTGAAGCCAAGCGGACCTCATAGCAGGCTTTCCCTCCGTTTTCCCTCTTAAACAGACGCGTGTTGTAGGCGGACAGTTTCTAGAAACAAACGACAAGAACACAGCTAAGAATAAAGCGATTTAGACTCAAAGACACACTAAAAAGTATTTTATTATAAGAAGATTATCATGTCACATAAAGGAGATAAAAGAAACCATTTATTACAGGAGAAATGGAGCAGTATTGAGTTTTATGTGAATTTGCTTACTTTTGAGTCAAGGAACTTCTGAGCCAGCTCAGCATCCTCCAGACAGCAGTTTCCTGAGAAATAGGTGGTAATTCCCTGAAGCAAACAAAAACAAAAACTCAGTGAGGCATGCATCATCTCATAGGGCACAATAATGTTCAGTTCAACAAACACTGCACCAAAGAGAGCCAAACTTTTCCAGCCTGATCCCTAAACTGATGCTTAGGACACAGGAGATAAACCTTCCAAAAACATCTGTCAGATTTATTCTGTCTGTAACAGACAATTTTACCAGCTAGCCTGCACTTGGATTTGAATGATTAAAGATCTCACCTTGTTACCCAGCCCCAGCTGTTTCTGTCCATCTTCCAGTGAGTAGAGGAGACATGAGCAGCTGTCCCACAGAGCCTCCATCTCAGCGGGCTGCTCCTGAAAGGCCTGGCTGGCCCAAACCAGAGCTTTCAGCTTGTCCTAGGTGTACATACCACAGATGCAGCCAGCTTAAAACAGGTCACAGCAACAGCGTTTTCAATAATAAACACACCATAATACACTTTTTACTCTATTTGGCACACTGGATCTAGCCACCACCTATACTAGTCTGGTTTATAAAGTTACATTTTATTAATGGTGTTTGAAAAAGCTGTTTACACTCTATGTCATCCAAATGGTTAACAAGTAACTCAACTGGATTTACAACTGGCACTGCAGGCTTTTTTTTACCTTAGGTAAATTTGGGATGAACTTTGTGTCTCCAAAAGACTTGTAGTTGCCCATGTTTGCATACAGACCTGCTGCATACACCAAAAAGGCCTGAATATTGTAAAAGAGAAAATATCAAATAAACATCTTACAGGATTGCAGCAGTTTGTGGATGAAAGCTTGTGGTTAGACAGAAATGAAACAGCAGAGACGATGAGGCCGTGTACCTGATATTCCTCAGAGCTGAGCCCAGCTGCTGTGGCGACCTCTTCCAGCTGTGCAGGCGTCTGCTTCCTGAAGAGTCTCTGTAGCAAGACAAAGATGTCTGCAGACTCTGGGGATGTCTGCAGCAGCACTACCAGACCACCATACCTAAGATAAATGTTCAAAACAGATGGTTTTTGTTTTGTTTGGTTTTTTAAAATCAGCAGGGCAGCAACTCTTCAATAAACTAAAGTCTTCCACTGTTTCAAAAAGGTGAAATATTCCATTTCACAGCAGTGCTTCCATTTAGGAACTCTGCTGATTTTCAAGCTTGTTGATTTGACACTCCCGCATCTTTGAATTAGCAACCTACCAAGCTGCGCGTGACAGATGGTGGGCATACATCTTCTCCTGAGGCGAAAGCAAACGAAAGGCCTCGCTGCAGTCGAGCGCAGAGATTCCAATGTCATTTGGGAGGTAGTACTGGGAGTCCACCATCTTGAATCCGAAATTTAACACTGGTGATAAGGTACTGGATTAAAAGAGTGGGCAAGGAAAGTGGGGGAAAGACCAAAGGGAAACATGTGAGGAAGAAATGTGGGACAAAGAGATAAAAGTGGGGCTCCAAGTTAGAACCAACAATGTACATATTTTTAAACCGTGGGCTCAAGAAGTATTTGCAGGATTTGGAGATAACAGCAGCTTGTACAGTATACTGAACAAACACACCAAAGCTTACTTTTAACATCCATCCAGACACTGAAATGCTTTCATGATGTCATCTTAATGAACTGTTTGGTTTTCCTAACTTCTTCTTTTGGCTGCTCCCTTTTAGGGGTCACCACAGCAGATCATCTGCTTCCATCTCACGCTATCCCTAGCATCCTCCTCTGTCACACCAACCCTCTGCATGTCCTCCTCCACTACATCCATGAACCTTTTTGTGGTGTTCCTCTTTTCCTCCTGCCTGGCAGCTGTGAGCTGAGCTATCCCTCAGGTATGTTCATTTTTAATCCTGGCATAGGGCTGGGCGGTATGGACCAAAAATAATATCACGATATTTTTTAGCTGAATGGCGATATACGATATATATATACACACAATATATTTTTACTTCACAAAAAGTATTAAAAAAAACCTCACTACTGACTCACATGGGCACTTTTTTTTAACATTCAGCTGTAGATGTACATGAGAAATTGCTCAAAAATAAACTATTGGCATATT
>JAVDPK010001458.1:229356-242840 GCA_034780415.1 Cichlasoma orientale | reverse complement strand
CTGCATGACCCACGTGAACATAATCCGCTGCGTGGTGGGGTGACGTATTTACGCCATGAAATTAGCATATCATGATACAATTTATTTTCCCGGGCAAGATTCTTTTTACCGGTATTATCATGAATGATATGATATGGCCCAGCCCTATCAGAGCATTTTCAATGCTGCCACCTCCAGCTTCATCTCCTGTGTTTTTGTTAGTGCCACCATCTCCTAATCAAACATCACAGCAGGTCTCACTACTACGTTGTAAAACTTCCCTTTCACTCTTGCAACTATCCTTCTGTCACAAATCACCCTGAAACATCTCTCCACCCACTCAACCGTGCCTGCACTCTCTTGTTCACTGCTCTTGTGCACCATCCGTTACTTTGAATGGCTGACCCCAGGTATTTAAACTCATCTACCTTCACTACCTCTACTCCTTGCAACTTCACTGTTACACCTACCTCCTTCTCATTCACACATACATGCATGCATTCTGTCTTGCTTACTGATTTTCATTCCTCTTCTCTCCAGGCTCTCTTGCACCTGGTTCTTGCTCTTACTACAAAACACAGTGCAGTCGGCAAACATCATAGCCCACAAAGGCTCCTGCCTGACCTCATCTGTCAACCTGCCATCACCACTACAAACAAAAAAGGGGCTCAGAGCCGATCCCTGGTGTAATCCCACCTTGAACCCATCTGTCACTCCTACCTCACCACTGTCCTCATACATGTCCTGCACCACCCTCACATATTCTCTATCACTCCTGACGTCATAATGCAATAAAACCGTTGTTGTCTTTGGGACCTCAGTTTGCAACAAAAAAAAATTAAATAAAACTTCACCTCAGGATTAACAGTTCCCAAATAAGTTTCTGTCAAATTGACTAATAGGAATGATTCTTGGAAAATAACACTGATTCTTTAGTAGATATTTGGAGATTTTTTAAATGTTTACTTTAAAGGGGAATTGCAGTGATTAAAATGGAGTACAAAGCAGTGACATGAAAATCAAATAAACTGAAGTGTATTCATAGTTCAGCGCTGCAGTACAGAAAGAAGTTTTTATGCCAGCAGGTGTTGACCGTCCAGTGAACCTTGAATCATCAGACTGTGGCACAGATTCAAAATCAGTTAATATTACTCGAGCCCATTTTCTGTTTCACTTTCCCCCAAAACTACAGTAACTACTATGAAGAAAAGCGTATATACACGAAAAGAAATCCGCTTTGTCTCCTTTAAAATCAGCATCCTTCTACCAGCAAGACAGCAATGAAAGTGCACGTTCTAAATATAAATATGAATACAGCAGCTACAGCTAACTCAATAACGTTAGCTTCCAGCGTGCATGTGCATGCTAAGGCGGCTGCATTTAAACACTCTGCAGCGACTTCTGTCACCAAAACAATAAGTAACAAATACCGTGCAAGCCATTCCTCAGCATGTTTAGCTGCTAACTGATAGATAAGCAAGAGATATAAAGATAAAAATCAATTCAACAACTCGTTACCTTGATTCAGTTACTAGCTCAGGCGAACGTCAAATTGCAGTCTCACGCTGCTCACTTCCTGAATTCATTCAACGAGAGCCCCAGCCCTTAACCAATCACAGGTTGTATATCGTGGTTGATTGAAGCTTTAGCCAATCGACGAAGGGCTGTGCCGGACTTTTTAATGGTTTTCACGTTGCAAATTTTAACAAGATTACGCATTAAGAACACCACAGTTAACTGCAGAACGCAACCCCATGAGACTATAACACTAAATTCATGACAGACTGGTCACATTACATTACCGAGCTCCCCGACTTGGTAGGATATGTGACGAGGTGGCCGAGTGGTTAAGGCGATGGACTGCTAATCCATTGTGCTCTGCACGCGTGGGTTCGAATCCCATCCTCGTCGACTTAATTTTACAGACACGAAAGGTTTTCAACATTACTCGGCCCTGATACATCGTGGTGTAGTGGATATAAACATGAGTTATGTAGTCTCACAACCGGAACAACAAAAGGTCAAATTCCTACAAACTCGTTGGGCTTGCGCTCAACAGCGCCCCCTCCCCTTCCTGCCTGCCCTACACCATCCCTTGCTCTTGGTTTCTGGCCCTGAGAATGAAAATTTGGCTTAGGAAAATTACCAGTCTTTTAGCCGTTTCGCACACAGTGCTTTAGAACCACAACCACACATTCTTTCCTTTCAGCACACACTTTCATCTTCATTAAAACAACACAGGCACATGAAATTTCATTGGTTTTAAGGGTTTTTATTGAATTCTAAAAAAAAAACATGATGGCAGAGTAAATTATTTACAAAAGCTGTGCAAGAGGACAAAACGAAAGGTTGCAGTTTTAGACAAATCTTAACAGACATTTGCATTTTAAAGACATCTGTGTGTGTTTGATTATTTTTGGTTTCAGGCTTGGGTTTTTACTTCCCTCCTGTCAGGAGGCGTTGTGGGAAGTATCCAGCGATAGCAGTCCGAAAAGCTAAGGGTCTTGTCCACAGCACAGCTGGTGCAGTAGACAATCCCCAGAGCCAGCATCACTACCAGGAACACACACAGAGGCACCAGGAGGGCCACAAGCAGCCAGCTCTTGTCGTGTTTCCCTTTACCTTCAGCAGACCCAGCCCCTGCCTCTGCTACGCCACTAGTCTCTTCTGTACCATCCACATTAGGTTCCTCTGTCTTGCTCGTGTCAGGAGCTGAACCATCTGCAGTGTCATCCCCCATACCTGGACTAAATTCTCTACTTCCTGGATTTTCTTCCACGCCATTATTAATTTCATTGCCTGTGTTGCCTTTTTGCGTTGGGGACGGGGGTGTCTGATATCGCCTGGGTGACAGGGCGTCCCACTGGTTTAGGTGATTTTCTGACCCGTGAGCCACATCAGGAGGAAGTCCTTCGGGGGCCTCTGTCACCCAGTCAGCATCAAAGTTGGTATCAATTTCAAAATTTGGGTCAGGGGTGAATAAGGAGGACCAGGGAATATCATGACCAAAGACAGCTACATGAACAGAGTTACCGGGGTCAGGGGTCAGAGTGGAATACTCTTCATCATCAGATGAAGGCAGGCAGGTGTGTCTGTCTGACTGTAGATCGTAGCCGTTGTCACAATAACACTGGTATCCTCCAATAATGTTGAGACAGTGCTGATCGCAGGGCGACCCCCCCACACACTCATTTATATCTACACACTCTCCTTCGCTGCCCGGCTCATAGCCGGTGTCACACAGGCACCTGAAGGACCCCACTGTGTTCTCACAAATGCCCTCACAGCTCCCCTCATCGAGACACTCATCTATATCCACACACTCGCCTTCGTCATCTGGCTGATACCCTGAAAGGCAGATGCAGTGGAAGGTACCTGGGATGTTGACACAGAGCTGTGGACACGGGTCTTGTCGACATTCATCAACATCGATACACTTGCGGCCATCTGGACCCATTTGGTAGCCCGGGGGGCACGTGCAGCGAGGACCTCGATGGGTCTCCACACAGTTATACTCACACCCCATCTCCACACAGATCGGTTTGATCTGAGGCGAGTCAGTGGGACCTGCCGAGTCAGACAGCTCGGGGGGGTTGGTTTGGCTCAGGAGGTCAGGCTTGCAGCTGTATCCATCCTCATCTATTTCGAAGCCCTCAGAGCAATAACAGTAGTAATCTGTGTCTGTACTCTGGCAGTACTGCTCACATCCGTGGTCCCTGCTACACCAGTCTTGGTTCTGTGGTTTGGCACTGGATGGACAAAATGGAGAATCGCTGGACCAGCCCACTGTTTCATCGTCTCTCTGTATGCACAGAACGGTCTTCTCAGTAGGATCTGGGTTTGCGCTGTTTGCAGGGCATTGCACAGTGGCTGTAGACCCAAATGGCACATGAGTCAGCAGGCTGCTGATAAGGTGAAATGGGGTGGTATAAACAGGCGGGCCTCTACCCTCATCTTCCAGAGGTGGACACATCCCTTTGTAGTTGTATTGGCAAACATAGCCACCCAAAGGCACCGAACAGGAGCCTTCGAGCCACTGGAAGTTGTCTTTGCTCTCACGCCCACTCTCGGAAGTGTGAACAATCATGGAAACACAGCGATAGCCTCCACAGGTTGCAGATGAGTATTCTTGGAGCCAGTTGGTGAACTTGACATTCTGGTCTCCTGTTGAAAGATAAAGATAAAAAGTCAAAACCCAAAAAAAAAAAACCCAAAAAAAACCAAAGTACAATTTGGTGTCTATTTGATGTCTGAGAGCTGCATGACACATTTAAAATGCTGAGTTTATCATGAATAAAGATCCAGTTGTTACAATCCAAATGTGCTTTTATTGTCAGATTCAGATCATTATAATGTTAAAATGTGTTCTTTGTAAAGAAGGGAATCTATTCACTGCAGTCATTCATTTAATTCAAATGTGTGGGTTGTTCCAGTGGAATACTTTTTCTTTTTTAAATTTGCCTCTAGGAGTCGCCAAAGTCCAACTCACACGGGCTTTAAAATGCCACGGTGACTTTTGCAGCAACAGTATCCTCTTGTCTCGCTTTTATTTCCACTGGGAACAATGTACGTGTGGGGTGGGCCCCACAGAAGGATGGGCAGGCTCGCCTTTAACAAGTTTGTTAACAAGCAGGCAGCAGAAATGCATGCGATATTTAAGGCGCTTGTTTACTTTCTCAGGAATGTGCTGCAAGCTTGTATACAAAACACTGAATGAAAGGCCAGCTGTATCATATGCAAATATTTGGGTTTACACAGATGTACATTCACAATATGAATCACTTCGAGTGATGATAAAGAGCATGTGTTTTTTAGTGGGTGAGGTTTGCTTAATGACTAAATCAGACTGAAGGGTAGCAGTGAGGTCAAAAAATGGATTCCACGCTCCCGGCTGCACCGGCTGTGTCTGTGAAACTAAAGTAGTTAATGTAAATACCGTCCAGCCGGCTTGGCCAAGGTGTCAAAGTCTGACAGATCCGTTAGGGTTTGGGAGCAGCATAGTGGCCATAATGTGACACTGTAGTGAACTGTAGCTTTTCATTTTAAACCCTATACTGAATATCATTACAAAAGATGAGTAAAGTTAGTTATCTTACTGCAGTTTGAGAGCATTCTGAGCTCACTTATTAAAATCCAGTGAAATGACTGAGCTGGTGATGATTATCAATGTTAAAAGGATGAAAGCTCAAATTTCAAAAAGACGAGACTTTGCCTGTGACCCAGACGAATCCTCTGAGCGGTCGGGTGGATGAACACTGACGTGGAGGTCTGTGCAACCCAATCCAGAGGTAAAGCTTTGACTCGGACCCCTGTGTCTCAATGGCCGACAGCAGCTCGTGGACAACACCCGCCGCTTCGGGGTTATAAATTGTTGCCAGGGTGCCCCCTCGCTCCCGGCAGCTGCGCCCAGCCTCCCTGAAGGTTTTCTTTTGGAGGAAGACAGCATAACATCCCTCTTCGTAACAGACCGCATCGTTCTCCAGAAGCTGAGCTCTGTCTGCGGGTTTCTCCCTCTCTGCTTCTTTCAGCCGCTGACCTCGGCTTCCAGGAGCCAGACAGACTGTCAGCAGCCACAGGACGCACAGGAGACTCATCCTGCTGCAGCTGCTACTGCTTCTGATGATCTTTTGCATCCTCCAAGACATGCAGTTTAAACTAAGCCAGCATCCAAATAAGAATGTCAACCTTACTGTCAAAATAAACCCTCCAATATTGAAATTGGCTTCTTTTTTTGCCCTGTTATTGAAGCACACCTGATCCAAACTAAGCCTCTTCTGTTAGTTTTACAAATTGCTACTTGCCGCTCCAGACTTTACTTTTTAAAAACAAAAAAATAATTTGGTCTAAAAGAGCTTATAGTCAAAACAATTTGAAGCAGACTAACGCCAACACTTGTTTACCTTAATTTACCTTGGATAGCCAGAGCCTTTGAAATAATAGCCCCACAGTGTAAAATATATCAGCATCCATTCAAACTGTGAGTACTGCTGCCTCAGATTTCATAAGAGCCTACTATAAAATATATTAAACTAAAACCAATAGAGACTGATGGAATACACCCCAGAAAGTCCAGTTAAATCCAGTACAGTCCAAAACACAGTCCAGTGAGTTACCATTAGAGTCCAGAATAAAAGATTATTGAATGGGTCTATCTATCCTTGAGTCCAAAAAAAAAGTCCAAAAAATACAATGTGAGTCCATGTATGAATTTGATGAATTTCTGTGACAGAAATCCTGCACTGCATCTGATCCTGCTGGGGATTTCTCGCCTCTGCAAAGTTCTGACTGAACCTCAGGAGGAGAGACAGATGGGGGGAGGGTGGAAAGGGGGAGAGGCTACGTAGAGGAAAAAGAATTGTGCCTTTTTGGAAGAGGGGGCTGGTAAAGTGTGTGAGAGTATAAAGGAATAGTGAGGGGTTGATGGGTTAGCAGGACTGGGGGGAGAGTGGGGTTAGCATTGAAAAACCCTCAGAGTGTTATGAAAACCATACGGCACCATTCTGTCCCCCATCTCGCCAGCGAGTTTAGACACACGTGTGCGCGCTCATGCAGACACACAGCCTTTAAGCCGTCCACAGCATCCACAGGATGGAAAGTGTTTGTCAGCTCTTCAACAGTGTGAGATGCAGAAGTTGCACTTCTCCCATTCTTCTTCTCCCATTCTTCTCCCATTCTTCTCCAATTCTTCTTCTTCTTCTTCTTCTTCTCACCCATCTTTCAGAGTTTCTCTCCTGCTCTCTGTCAGCCTGTCATTGCCTTTTTTCTCCCATTTCTCTCTTCACCTTCACTCCTCTCACTCTTTTGTCTTTTTCTTCCACTTCCCTCCGTTCTCTCTTTTCCTGTCTTTCAAACAAGTCCATCACAGCTGGAAGACTTTACAGCCCAATGGAAACATTTGAGTATGGAACGGAGGTATACCTGTTGGACTGTGTTTTGGGTTCACTGCTGTTATAAAATAACTTAATGTCTCCACAGATGTTAAAGAGAATGAGTAGGTGTCCTTGTGTGTGTGTGTGTGTGTGGGGGGGGGGGGGTTGCCATACACTCGGGGGCATATGAAGGAGAGGAAACAGGAAATGCCAGATGTGCATCAGCTTGACCTCTCAGTAACTGGGGAGCAGGACTTGCGGG
Source organism: Cichlasoma orientale (assembly GCA_034780415.1). NCBI lineage: Eukaryota > Metazoa > Chordata > Actinopteri > Cichliformes > Cichlidae > Cichlasoma > Cichlasoma orientale. Next base: position 235,730 of record JAVDPK010001458.1, on the reverse strand, counting down.
GTACCTCTGTTGCCGTTACTCGATCTGGCTGCCATGAATGGCATGCCTGGAAGCAAAGTCAGAGGCTGAGATTCAATTTTTCCAAAAAAATATATGATCTTTCTATTTTTCCTTGTGTTTATGCAGAGAGTGAAGCCAAAGAATATTAAATGAAGCCAAGAGCTGTGATTTGAGGATTCAGGCACTGAAGGGAAAGCTGCTGCCGGGCACAAACAGCTACCAACTCATGGTCTACCATGCACAAAACTGCTAAACTGTTGAAAACTAAGACTTCATTCGAATGCTCATCATGTTTCTTTGTGGGAAGTCTGATCTGCCACATGTCAGTTACAAGCAGCTTTATGTCATTATTTCACTCTCCAACTTTCCTCTCGGTCTGGCATGAACTGGCTGTTCGATACAAATTTAAACATGACAGCATGATTTCACCTCTGTAGCCTCTTAACAACAAAGGATGATGAGATGGAAAAGTCACACTGCATACAAAGTTAGAGGTTATTAGCCACACAGTCAGCCAGGCCTGTGTTTTCCCTGTGTACAGCAGATGAGTCGGCTGGCTGTGCTGTGATTGTCTTGGCAGGCAGATTATACACAATCTTGCTATTCAGCAGTCTTTTTCAGTTATGTAACAACCACTGAAACTAGCGGGAGAACAAACCTCAGGATCCTGGAGAACCTAAAGAGCCTTTCGATCTTGTTCCCCACCTCCCTTACCTCCTTCTCAACGCCCCTCGTCCTCTTCCTGTCTCCCCCCTGCTTTTCTTGGACTAACCCTGTACTCAGCTGTCTCTCCTTTTCCTTATTATTCTTTCATTCCCCGTGTCCCTCCTTTCTTTCCCTTTGAATTCTTTTGCTCTCCCCCCTTTCTCCCTCTTCTCCTTTAGTCTACTTATTTGGGGCGACCAGGTCAGCAATCTCTTCTCCAGAACCCCAGTTTTCACCCCAAACTTCTGTTTATTCTATCAATGGAGCCTGATTAGCCCCGCCCCCAGTTCATATAGCCACGCCCCCAGAGACACATTCCAGAAATGTAATTGACAGAACAGACAAAAACTCTCCTTTCCATTGCCCTGTGCTCCCAATCCTCCCTTTTCACATTAATCTAAACACAGTGTGTCCAAGACTTCTAATGGAACATACAGAACTCTTGATTTAATATGTGCTGCCCCCTAGGTCACAGCTTACTTTCTACCTCCTTGACTCCTAGCCACTTGCCACATATCATTACTGGCTCTGATACTTTCTCAGCCTCCAGCTTCCAAGTAGCTGAACTGTACCTTCCAGCTCTAAAGCCTCTCCATTTCACTTCAACCACTAATTCATTTTTTAACAATCCAATAGCTGTTCTCGATCTGTTCGTCTGCGGCCACTAAACCTTATATGTCTGGATTGATAATACACTTTGGGCCCTTTTTATTTTTCCTGAAAAGAACATATGACATGAATTTTACTTCTTTTTTTTTTGCTATATTCACCATCAAAGTTTGCTAATACACATGCAAATGCCAGCTGGAGCTGAATGCAGTGGCATTAGTGTTACTTGCATATGCGCATAATGAAAGAAAGACAAAATTCTTACTTTTGTGAACATGAGTGTCTGCACCAAATTCCATTCTAGTCTGAGTTTGTTTCACTTAAAACCACAGATGTGAAGCTCACGATGGCTTTAAAGGAAAGGCAAAGGGATTGCCAAAGTCAGCATAGTTCATGCACTGGAAACCCTGAACTTTGACCTTCAGGGGCCAAGCCAAGATAAGCCAAGACTTCTGAGGAATCTAAATATGTGGACACTAAGTGATAGCAAAACATCAAGCAGTTGTTAGGATTAGAACACTTAAAACCAATGCAAGTAATTAATAAGATCTCAATCACTTCCCCTTCATTGGGATCCTGTTTTTTTTTTTTGTAAAACATTCACCCAGGTGAAGGGTAGAGGCCAGAAAGCAGCATTTTGAAACTACTGGACTACACTGTGCCTGTTCCTCCAGAAGGCTGTTGGGATGGATCAGTGAGTCAGTAGGATTAATCTGGACAGATAAAGTGAAGGAGCCCCAGCTGCTTCAGTTGAGCTGTTCAGTGTTAGACAGATCACCCTGCAGTTATATTGGGAAGCATTCCTGGAAGAACAGAGCTCTGCTTGAAATGCCTTATACTGGATGGATTTTCACATTTAAGCATTTCTTTATTTTGTAAATGCAACATACAGTAATGCATATAGAAACCTTCCATTCTTATTTTTGTGAAATAACCAAATGTATGGAAACATATAAAAACCCATTGCCACTTTCCTCAGTGTTGTTTCATAAAGTCAAGAAGATACAAAACCAAGTCAAAATATTACAGTTGGAACCGTGGAATAAATGCAAGCATTTAAATGCAAACGGCCTCACGTTACCTCTGATTCTTCTCGGGACTAAACAGATTATGTATGCCTCTGTTCCTGAGGTCATCTGATGGCAGTGAAACTGCTTAGTTATTTCCGCATGGTCCTGGGTCAGTGGAGTACAGAATCGCACCGTTCAGGCCTGTTTAAGCATCTGTACCATATCAAGTAAAGCAGGACACGTCACGTTGTTCATTTTTCCCAACCGCTGGTGTTTTAAAAACACACACACACACACACACACACACACACACACACACACACACACACACACACACACACACACACACACACACGCTGAAACAATTAGCAGTGGCCTTGTGGTTAAATAATAGACCGTAGGCATTCCTGGTAATTTCAGCGGAGGAAAAAAAGACGATACTTTTATCCACTTCTTCTACAAAGTCCACATGCTTCATCTTTCACAGCAGACATAAATGCCCTCCATCCACAGCCACACTGTCAACAAATCTATACCACAAACATCTGAGCAGAGCGGGGTCGCTCTCCAGTTGTTAAATCGAGAGGGGGATCGATCTCTGCCAGTTGTAGTCTACGATTACTGAACGCATCGGCTAAAAATGGATGAACAGTTTAGACAGCTGCAAGCTGGTAACTCAGCATCAGAGCTACAATATGTCTGAAGAGTTAAGGTGTCGGATTCAGCTGTTATCCTTTATATATAAATAAATAGATCACTGGGCATGCTGGTCATCACACAGTGCAAACATTGCCTCGACTGAAGGTTGAAAACTCTAAACAGTTCCTTCATTTACTTGCTTACTCCTGCAAAAATAAAAAAAAATAAAATGAGACACACTCACTCTCCATCAACCTCTGCAGGTCAAAAAGAAATAGCTGTGGTTAGATAAATAAAAAGGAACACGAGTAGCAAAGGTTGAGGAGGCAATGATTTATGTATTATTAACTGCAACAGGAGTCTGCTGCATGTACAGAATCGCACATGTATAAACAAACCTCAGACAAAGAGCAAGTCAAGGTTTAAAAACTGTCGAGCGGCAGAAAGAGAGGACAGAAAACTGGGAGAGGATAATTCCTGACAGATTATTTCTTTACCAGATGATAGCCTCAGCTTTTCCACAGTAACACACATGCACACATAGGCAACACTTCTTTGCACTGTATTTCATGATACAGAAATATTTCTCCAGAGAGGGAGCGTTCGTGTGTGTGTGTGTGTGTGTGTGTGTGTGTGTGTGTGTGTGTGTGTGTGTGTGTGTGTGTGTGTGTGTGTGTGTTTGTAATGGTAAAAGCATTAAGAGTGAAAAGAAAGGAGAGGACACAAAGGATCAGTGGAGAAACAAAAAGACAGACCGGCGTCTGATGTGCAGGACAATCATGTGTCTGACTCATTTCTGCACCACTTTAAATCCTGGAAACTTCACATTTTTGCACACATCCACGTCCCTCATTTGAACCAGGCTCATTTTTCTAACCAGGCTTCTCTCAAAAAAAAAAAAAAAAACAGCTTTCCTAAAGCAAATAAGAAAAAAACAACAACTCAGCATCAGTTACAGTAGGCAAATTACTCCCTAAACACAATGCAAAAAATATGCAGACTTGGTAAGTTCAGCCTCTTCCTTTTCTCTCTATTATCCTTCTGTCTTTGTTACATACTCCCAGCAATGAGGTAGGGGCCACCTTTCTCCTTCAGAAGCTTCGCACAAAACCTGCTGCCAAGTTTGAGATAGCGCAGCAATGTCCCGCATATTTAGCAGACTTTGTTGAACTGGAACGATGCCAAGAATGACTGAGTTGAAATGTATGAAAGCAAAGTAGTGAAGGAGCATGATGACAAATCGGCAGTCTATCCCTGAATAAATAAAAGATTTTGGGGAGGGGGGCTTCTTAATCCTTTTAAACCTCAAACATTCAACAACAGAGGCTGATGTTAAAATGTGCAACGGGAATGCTTGTATATCATACATCATAAACTGCATGTCATTTTCAGGTGCAGGCAGCTGCAGTCTGATGAAACTAAAAACTGCTCAGTGTCAAACAATAAAGGTGAAGCTGTTGTGGTATTGGCGACAAGATGACACTGATTTATGAGGTGATTCTGGTGTGTAAGATTGTGTAAGAGTGAAGGTAGGGCTTGTTTTTTTTTTCTCTCTCTCTTTTCCGTGTTTCATTTTGCAGATCATCCCTAGCTGGGCTCTCAGCTTAGCCACCAGCACGTTGAAACCGGCGTTATTTTTCCAGCTGAAGAGGTGCAGCATGCCGTTATCTCGTGATTTAACCATAATTTAAGAATGAATTTGAACGCGAAAGCCTTTTGAGCGCTCGGTGTAGTAAAGTGACGTCTTGATAGCCAGAAACCACAAACATCATCAAATTGCTGTGTTTCTTCCCTTGAGCTGCTTCACTGGGCCTTTCCTGCAGCACCTTCAGTCGCTGCTCGCTTGCAGGTCTCTCTGCCTTCAGTTTTGTGTTTACTAACGGAAAAGCTGCTCTTTCGGGTTGAGATCAGATGACTGACTTCACCATTGAAAAAAAATATCCCATTTCTTTTGTCCAAGAAATCTCCCGGTTGTGCTTCCTGAAGCACTGTCGAGTCAGTTTTTACAGCATTTGGCTGCATCTGAGTGGAATGTGGCCTGTATGCTTCAGACTTTATCCCGCTGCTTCTATTAACAGTCACATCATGAATAAAAACCAGTGACCCGGTTCCACTGACAGCCATGCCATAACATTACCTCCACCATGTTTGACACACCGTTTCTCTCCTTCTACATATTTTTATCTTCCCATCATTCTGCTATAAGTTAATCTTTGTTTCATCTGTCCAAAGAATTTTTTCCAGAGCTGTGCAGGCTCTTTTAGATGTTTTCTGCCCTTCCTGTTCTTGAGTGTAACCAGTGGTTTCCAAACCCTCTGTATTTACATTTATGAAGGCGTCTCTTGATTGCAGACTTTGAAAATGATACGCCTACCCCCTCGAGAATGTTCTTAACTCGGTTAGATGTTGTGGAGTTGCTTCTCTTAACCATGTAAATAATTCTGTCATCATGCACTTTATTTGTCTCATGTGGTCTTTCAGGTCTTTTGGTGTTGCTAAGGTGGTCAGTGCATTCCTTCTTTTTAAGATTGTTGATTTGGCCACTCCTAAAGTTTAAGCCATCTCTCCGATAGGTTTATTTTGTGCTTTCACCCTAATGATGACCTCTTTTATTTGCACTGAAAATCTTTTGGGGCCTTAGATTAAAAATTACAGTGAAAAGCTATGTCTGCTTCTTTTGTCATGAAATAACAGGAGAACAGGCCTCAGCTGGGCATGAAACTGCTCGTCATTCAATCGATCAATTAATTCTGAGCCACTGAAAATGGGAGACTATGTATAAAAATGTCTGTGACTCCTAAACAGTTAGTGCAATAGGTTTGTTTAAGCCGCTGAGTTAAAGCTGAATGTCTGCACATCAATCCCATATTGATTGTTTGATGCACATATTTTTGAATCATCAGTCTAGGACTACGTATAAATCTCTTTCACGTCTTTTCCCCTTTAAAAAAAAAAAAAAATCTGCTAGCTGGGTCCATATCTGCCACAGACCATCTCCTGCATGCCATTTCCTCCCACTTTCCTGCCCAATAAATGCCAAAAATAAATAAATAAATAAAATCTACCGGCTGAAATGAAAATCCAAAAACTTTAATCAATATGAGAGTTTATAGACTGAAGAACTACTAAAATATGGACGCTAGGGATGAAAAAAACACGTAAACGTATCTCACAGCGAAATGAAGTGGAATCAGCTGCTTAGCACATGTGGAGAAACATGTGACTTAACTTCCCTGTTTTATTTGTAAACATCTGTCTGTCTCGTAAATCTTTATTGTCCAACGCAACCTTTCACCATTTCCACGCACCCTGAATGACCTCCTCTAACTCATCTCTGCTGCTTCACATTTTCAGTTTCCCTGGGGAGATACCAACACCCCCCCCCCCCATCTACCCCTTTTCATTTCTCCT
>JAVDPK010001458.1:182226-229256 GCA_034780415.1 Cichlasoma orientale | reverse complement strand
TTCAATTTTTATGTTGCCTGGGGTGTTTACCAACACCACCCCCCCCCATCTACCACTTTTCATTTCTCCTTTATTTTTCTCTGCTTTTCTCTTCTCCACCTTCTTCAACCATTTCCCATCACTTCTTTCTCCATTTACTGCTCGAGTCTGACTGTCATAGCCTTATTTGTCCCGATAATGCGGGTTTTCGTTGTGCCTCTCGCTTTGGTTCCTTTTGTGTATTTTCTGGCAACATTGTCCGTGTTTCTGTCTGTCTCCCTCTCTGTCTACATATGTTTTTTTTTCTACTGCCTGCTCCTTCACTGCCTTCCCTTTCACAGTTCATCTGTATTTCTTAGCCACACAAACACACACGCACGCACGCACACACCTCTTTTTCTCCCTTTTAGCCAGGAGAAGTTGTACTGGCATTGAGTTTCAATACAGTAGGAAATCTTTTTGACCATGCAGGAAATGTAAAAACTGCTATAATCATTCTCCTCTCATGCTTACCCACCCACGCATACACATATACACATGCATAGATTTACAATTTTGTGTAAAAAAAAAAAAAACATCACAAAATGAAATCCAGAGTAAAAAGACCTAAAGACATAGTTTCAAGAGCTGGAGTGCATTTAACTTAATTTGATTTAATTCAGCACACAGACGCTGGAGGGAGAACCAGGCTGCAGATGGGAATGGCACCATAAAAGTAGGGGTCTGTCAGCGGGAAGAGCAGCACCAGAAACAGCAGGGCTCCCATCAGATATGAGAAGAGCAGAGCTGAACGCTGAGGGTGCTGCAGGGCAGAGCTGATGTCAGGAAGGCCCTGACTGTTACAGAACGAATGGCACAAAACTGGACCTACAACATGGCCTTAAAAAAAGCAAACAAACAAAAACAAAACAAAACACAGATTTCAGATGTAGTAAGTTAAGTACGATAGTGCATGAGCAAATAATTGTACAGTTTACACATCTCACCAGTTCTCATGAAAATAAAGGCAGTAAAAGCACCAAAAACAGTCGTGTACAAGAACTGCATCCCTGTAGAAGAAAAGAAGAACCACTGAATAAAATCTATAAGGCCAGCTTTAGTTTCATCAGTCCATGTCACAGCATCTGTCTAAAAACCATACACCGAAATGATTCATTTTGCTCAGAACATAATAACGTGGTGTACCTTCTAGCTAACTGACCTGCCACCAGAAGGATGACGCTCATGCTCTCTTTGCCAAGCCGCCGTTGCTCTATGACATGGTGCAAATGAGCTAGAATAAAACAAACACAGATTGGGCAAAAAGAACAAGGAACAAAATGTAGCATTTATGAGTATCTCCAAAGTGGTGACCGAGAGTGCAGAGGGAGGGATGGTGAATATAATGGATAAAGGAAGACCACAGAGAAGATTCATGGATGTAGTGAAGGAGGACATGCAGATGGTTGGTGTGACAGAAGGAATAGGGTGAGATGGAGGCCGATGAGCCGCTGTGGTGACCCCTAAAGGGAGCAGCTGAAGGAAGAAGTCTCTCCAATGTGGTGTTATAGTTTAATGTATAATAGTCGAAATGCATGCAAATATGCCTCGTTTCAATCTGAAAACCTTTTAACATACCAACTCCAAAGAACAGCGGAGCTGTGAAGATGGCACCTGTGGGTCCTGTGCAGGGCACCAGCATAGGCAGCATGGCCCCTCTGAACACCAGCTCCTCTGTCACTGGTGCCACCACCTGGTTTCTGAGCCACACTGCGTCTCCCACACACAGCCTCCACGACTGAAGATCTGAGAAGAAAAAAAAAAAGTGGTAACTCCGTGATGACATGAAAGCACACACATGGAGCTCTCTGACCCAAGTTAATCCAACATAACATTCAGATATTATAGAGACAAACGCACCCAGTGCAGACTGCATTTCCCCGGTGAAGCCATTGGGGCTGTCCATAGCAGAATGAATCAGCGGACCAAGATAAAAAACCTGATGCGGAGAATAAAACCAGTTGTTTATAAAAACCACAGAATGTAAATAAAAAAAAGATTAAACTGGAAACTACAGGCTTCATTTTTCAGTGAGTGGTTTAAACTTGCCCATGGGGATATCACTGCAAAATGCAGACTTTCAGTGGAGGTTATAAAGCCACAGTGAGGCCTTAGCAGAAATGGAAAATAAATCTCTGAAATGTCAAGAATGCCTATTTGCAGTATGAATATAAACCTCTACGAGAGAAACAGGATCTACAGAGTAGTGTTTGAAGATGCTAAAAAAACTACTTGTATGAGTTCAGGTAAATGATAGAACTCTGGGGTGTTCATCTGTAACCATTTAACTTGTTTTACATTTAAAACTTTAGAGCCATTTGTGCCCTCGGCTAAGCAATGTGAAATTAGAGTTTTTTTCTGTATAGTGTTATTCTCCCTTCCTTCTGTGTTACAAATGTATTGATAAACAAGGGATTTATTTATATTTTGAATACAGAAGCAAGCTGATCAGGTCTGGGCCTCCCTGACTTACCACAGTAAGTAATAAAGGCAGAACGGCTGCAGGAACCAAACCATCCGTGCGAACTCCCATCAGCTCCCACACAGACACGCTGACCTGAAGTTCAGAATGCATTTTATAAACACTGTGACGATTAAACCAATCACTGACACCCTGTGCTGAGGACATTAGCTGCTAAACTCTTCACCATACAAAGCCTGCTGAAGCTGACTGTGAGACTGAAATACAACTTCTAGTTTTATTGATAATGATCAGTAGTAATGCAGATAGTTGGGTGGCTAGTGCCTATAAATTAGCAATCGACCAAATTTTTTAACATGATACTCAATTAAAGAAGTTAATTCTCTATGTTTTAGCCCGGGGAACAAAAAACAGATGCAGAGTTATACCTTATACTCACCTTGACATCAGCCCATTGCATCCATGTTTTTACTACTGCAGGTGACAGTGCAGAGACCAGCAGCACGCTGGCACAGCGACGCTTTATCACGCTGGGATGGTCCCTGCGCGCACAGTTTCAGGTTAATAGCCTGGTCTAAACAGCACTTCTCTCATGTTTGTTGGTGAGTTGTATACCTTGGTAATCTTCTTCTCCACACGTACAAACTGCCAACATAGAGACAAGCCAAGAAAAGGCAGCTCAGCACACACAGAAAACACCTTGTGTGGGTATGCTCTACCTGCATGACAAACTCGAGGGTTTGCAATCACAGCTGCAGCAGGTTCCTCAGGTAAACGGCGACTAACGAAAGGAGCGCAGATTCATCCTGCTTGGGACCGGCTCGATCCTGTCAGTCATTTCGGATTAGTGGATCCCAGTAATTAGCTGATTAGCTCTAATGCTCCTGTCCAGTAAGTGAACGCATAAAGCACAAGCTGATCCAGATACATGCGACAATTGAGCGTAAACGAGACCACGTGCGAAACAATATATCGCAGTAAATATTAAGTTTTGGTTATGACTTTACGTACAGGTGAGCTTTAGCAACTGACTGCCAGCCAGAATGTATATAAGTACTTTTGTTATTGGAAAACAACTTGTAGCCTGCACAGAATTATCATCTCTTTCGCACACATACAGACGGATATAGTAGTGAAGAGCGAAAACAACTGTTCCCTGACCGGGAATCGAACCCGGGCCGCGGCGGTGAGAGCGCCGAATCCTAACCACTAGACCACCAGGGAGATGTAAGAACTGTATTCACATCAGGTCACATGTCACCCAAAAACAACAACATTTAAAAAGGAGAAATAAAGAAACATCGAGGAATACGAGTATCAGCAACAAGTTGCTTGGCCGGATTAATGCCGAGAATATTTTCTTTTTCTATTGTTCTTTTTTCCCCTTTGGTTGCATATTCATCCACTGCTTTCCCTCAGTAACAATTCCTGACTCTTTATTCACCCCTTTTCATTTAGTCCTCGAATCTTTCGAGGATTTCCTTATCTGGATTTTGTTAGCTGGTCTCTGCATTTCTAAGATTCAGCCATAGCAGGCCAGAAATTAAATATATTATACAGTGTCAAAAATAAAAAATTAAGTTTGTAAACACTTTAATATAATTTACCGAATTGTAACTGCAATCCACGACACAAACTGCAGCCCTGTAATGTATGGTAGAGTTCAGGGCTTCATTACAGCTGTCTAGGGATATCATACTAGTTTTACGAGCTATGTAAGGGGGTTCTACGTCCAAAAATCCCAGTGTGTGCTGTACACTATTGCTTAACACTTCTTATGTGGGGTTGAAGTCATTTCCTCGCAGCTGAATTGCCAGCTGGAGATGCATTACCAAACCTCATTTCAGATGGACCAAGCAAGATAAAACCATAGATTTAAACTGAAGATCTTAACAACAGCTGCCTTTACATTGTAAAGACCCTACAATATGAGAAATCAGAGGACCCCCTCTGAGCAAGCACTTGGTGACAGTCTGAATTTAAAAGCAGAAAATTAGAGGTCATCCAGGCCTCTTTAAGACATTAGTGTAGTTTAACTAGCTGATTTATGTCATCTGGTTTAATGGATAGATAAAGCTGGTTATCACCTGCATACCAATGAATATTTATGCTGTGTTTTCTAAGAATACTGCCTAAGGGAGGCATGCATAATATGAACAGATTTGGTCCCAGCACAGAACCCCGTCCACCAGATTTCCCATCATTGCAGCATTGCACTGGGGAATAGCTTTGTAGTGCCAATATATTATTTTATATATTACAATTACTTCCTAGTTTGTATAATATATGAAGCATGATGAACCTTAGAAAACATGACGAAAACAGTCATAACAACTGTAAGCAACCATCTGATATTTATTCATTTTCTTAATTACAAACGTCCTCACCTCAAAATATGCAGCTACAGTATGGGGTACACAGCAGGGTTGTGGAGCAGAGTGCCACCATTAGCACACCTCCAAAAGCATGCATACAGTAGTCAACACAGAAACGAGAAAGCAATGAGATTTTTGTGAATATTGCACATCCACATAGATTGTGGCTGATTCAGGTCACCACGAAATAACTTTAGGCTGGAACATCTTTTACTTCCTTGAGCCCGCAGGCCTTTTCGCAGAGTGACACTGGGGGCCATCCTGAAACTGAAAACATGTATCCTCTGCTAACAACACTGAGTGTTCGAGTCCAGCTCATGACTTACAGTTTACTGTTTTTGTATCTGAAATATTTGGGCATGTTTTTTGACTTTTTCTTGGGGAAGTGACAAGTAGGGTGACATTACTAGAAACCTGCAGATTACAAGCAACTGTAAATTAAACTTCCTCTAAAAGCTGCAGTTATTTTGGCCTTATTTTTCACAATGGAGCATAAGCCCGTGTTCGAATAGTTAAACTCACAGATTATAAACAGAAACACACTCAAAACACATGTGCAATAGATGTACAACAACCTGACACATAATTTAAATAAATACAAATGGGTGAAAAGAATCAATTAATACTTATACATTAAGACACACCTAAAAATAATGAACATTTGAATTTTTTTTTTTTAAAAGAAGACATATCTTGCAGTGTCAGACTCAAAGCAGTCCTCTAGAAATATAAAGGCACTTTAAATATAAGAAAGTACAGAGCCCTAGCATCCTTAAAAAAATGCTATTTTATTTAAAACAAAAAATACTCTTTTGGGACTTCGGGGACTCCGCAGTAAAATCTGTTTGTGCTTGTCCTCCCTTCTCACTGTAACACACATTTGTCTTTGTTGCTGTATTTTCTTCTCCTCATTTCGAGACCGCGTTCCAGACGCTCATCCTCCTCCAGTGCCCTGCAAACACAAAGACGTTTTACTGTGCTGAGCTAAAGGACATCTGTACCCCTGTATCATAAGAGTAACAAATAGAAACAAATCATATAATATGGATGATAGACATCCAAAAATAACAAAACAAAAGGATCTCTTTTGCTCTTTTGGATGTATAATCTGTGACTGGTTTGGTCTTTTTTAACCCTACGCATACTGACCGCCTCTCCTTGGTGTCGATGTCCCTGATGATCTCATCCCTTTGGTTGACCAGAGACACCAGCTCTTGGAGGAGCAGCTGCTCCCTCTGCTGCTGAGCAGGTGACTTCTGCCAGTCTGCGCGAAAAACAGCAGAACTCAACGTATTCTTTTTAACTCTGGTGTGCATTAGCCTCTGTCTATTTTATCATTTACATTTGTATCATCATCTGTAAATCATTTTGAATGTCGCTAATATTGCACAGATTCAACGTTCCAATTTACATTAGCTCCACATCAAAAAGGTATAATATTAAAATGTACTTGTACTGCATTTTTTCCCCCCATAGATGTACTTTTATTTTGATAGTGATTAATGACCTTCTATAGCCATCATGACGCGCAGTTCTCTGGTCAGAAGCTCAAATCTCCTCTCCAGATCCTGCTCCTCTTGTCTGTAGATGCAATCAGTAACGAGTCAATTTAAAACAAGCGCAATATATATGGATGTGTATATGTGTATACTGATGTGTGGGAGGTCTTACAGTAGTTCCAGGTTGTCCTGTCTGCGTATCAGAGCGTTCTTCTTGTTCACCAGAGTGAACCACTCCTGTATCAGTCTCTCCTCTTCATCACGGTCACTACCTGCACAAACAGGAAAAAGAAAAAAACTATTTGTATACAGCTGAATAGGCTAATTAGAAAAAAAAACAAACCACTACACATGAGAGACATAAAGATCATTAAACATAAATGAGTCCATATGCAAAATATCAATTAACAAAAAGCTGCTGGTGGTGGTGGTGCTGGGGGTGGGGTGTAAACTGGACTGAGTTAGATCTCGAATTTACTTAAATATATTCACAGGTAACAAGCAGGTAAGCATGGCTGATGAGGGCATGAATCTGAATTAGGGTCAGGAGATTTAAGGTAATTCAGTTCAATTCAATTCAATTTTTTATTGCATTTATATCATCAACAAAAAGACAGTCCTCTGTGTCACAGTCGCCTCTGACAAGCACTTGGTGATGGCGGAGAGGAAGAACTCCCTTTTAACAGGAAGAGACCTTCAACATGCGGTTGCTCGTGTCATTACCAGAACTCCTTCCATAGAACATAATACCACTGCCTTCCAACAATTTCAGTGGCTTTCTGTAAAATATTGTATGAATTTTAAGATTCTGCTTCTTACTTTCAAAACTCTCCATAACATTGCACCTCCGTATCTCTCTGCACATTGCTCTGTACCCCCTGCTCTCCTGACTGACTCCCATGGGCTTTACAGCTTGCAGCCATGCGGCCCCTCATCTTTGGAACTTTCTCCCGCACCATATTTGCTATATTATTCTCTGCCTATCTTTAAAGCCGGCCTTAAAACACATCTTTTTAAATTCGCCTACTCTGTTTGATTTTATATTGTTGACTGTCATCTGTGACAACCAGCCAGGGGGAGAGGGGAAAGAGAAGACAGAAGAAATTGAATGGTAGCACATAAATCCAACCATTTAATTCAGACGCAAAAGTCCATTGCATATGCAACTGCACCGTTCGCACCTCGCTCGTTCACGGGTTTTGAATGAGTGACTCACCTGTTTCCATGAGGCTCCGTAGTCGTCTCTCCACCACTGCAGCTCTGCTGTCAATATGCTTCTGCTCTGTCTCCAATGCTGCCAGCTCACTCAACACGTACTGGCTGGTGTCCTGCAGACACTGACCACAAGCCACACACACACACACACACACACACACACACACACACACACACACACACACACACACACACACACACACACACACGAATAGATGCAAACACACACAACCACACATGAACATACAGGACGATGGCAGAAAGCCACAAATAGAGGAGGGAGGGCGGGGGAAGCGATCAAAAGAAAGGAGTCGGGACAGAAGAAAGGGACGGGGAGACAAGAAGAGAAGCAGAAGAAGAAGGTCAAAAGATTAGAGAGGCCAAAGGATGGAGAAATATAAGTTGTGAATGCAGATTGGTCAAAAATCTGGAAATGATTTCTTTATAATGAACTGAGCAGCTTTTGACGATGGCGAATGTTATTCAGTCGCTCTCGCGATCTTCAGTTGGTGATGTGAGAATTAAAGTGATATAGAAGTGAAATAAAGAACAGACAAAGGGAAGAACACATAACTGACCATCGTTTCCTGTTCTTGTTTTGGAGGCTGGGCCTCAACTGTACTCTGGAGCTCTGCATTATTTGGGTTTTCTGCTGCAGAGTTAGACTTTGTGTTTTCATCCTGGAGGAGAAATGTAAAACTGTCATATAACTATAGCAAAGCCGATACTTTAAAACAACAGAGGTTAAACCGCTTTTTTTTTCTGCAGGTGAAACCATAAAGTATAACTTACAAGTGTTTATTGAACAATTGTTTAAATAATGAAGACAGAGGAAGTATTACCTGAGCCAGCCCAGGCTTGACTGCCTTTGTAACAGACCGTGGGGGAGGGACTGGGCTTATGGACTCGTCCACTAAAAACAGATAAGAAGAATGATTACATGCTGGATTTTATTAATCATTTTAAAGCCTCAGTAAAATTAAAAGGTGAATATGGAACAATCAAAATGAAAGTAAAGCATCTAATCTGCTTCATCGGAGCTGTGTGGGTTCATACAATTACCAGGGGCCAGAAAAACACCCAAACTGTTACTACATTTAAATACACAGCATATACAGTAAATATTACTACATTTTGAAGAGTGAACAGATGTACTTGACATCATTTGTTTACCTAACTGGATGTCGACCACTCCAAACCGGTGATAACAGCGCAGAGAAAAAAAAAAAAAGCTTCGACAGTTTTCTCGCATATAAAATCATCCAAACTTCCCTTTTATCAGAAAATGCTGAGTTCATGTCAGACCCCACTGCTCATGTCTCCGGGGGCTGTCAGGAGATTTGACATATGAACGATAAACTTTACAACTCCTGCACTGAGACAAATATTTATAGGCAGTATAAATATTATATTAATAACAATATAAGATATCTTTATGGCTGCATTATTTCATGAAATTTAGAACTGCAGATGTGCATGATCTGAAACACATTTGCACTGAAAAGACACATCTGGTACCTCTGGGAACCTTGGGAAACGTACAAGAATCTTAACAGGGGCATTGTGAACTTGATTTAACGATCTGTTTTCTCCTTAGCTCGAACTCTGCTACTTCACATTCCTAAGTTACCCAGAGAAACAATAATGTTTCCCCTTTTCTCTTTTCCTCTCTGCTCTCCTCGCTGTGTTCTCTTTTAATCGGGGTTTCGACTTTCTCCTACCCCTTTTTCACATTTCTGTGGAATCCAGCGTGTCCTTGTGAAACCGCTGTCTTTACTTGGGTAACAAAAAGTTTTGTAACTCTGTCTGCATAATTTGCTATGGTAGGACAACACAGACTGTAAAAGCTTCAAAAAGCCAATGTAGATAAAATAAGCCTTATTCAGTGAAGATATAATACAATAATCTTACAGTGTGGGTAATACTAATACCTTTTAGCTGTCTTTTGGCTCTTGGTGGCGGGACCACCAGCGTGCTGCTTCCTCCTTCTTCTAGACTCACTCCTTCATTCAGTCTGGCCATGCAGAAAGCAGCAGCGTCGACATTCGTGGGGGTAGGACCGGTGAGGGCGACGCCGTAACTGGACTTACTGCTGTTGTGCTCTATCTGCAGCACGCTCAGCTCCTGGTTGGTGAAGTGTGAGCGGATCTGGCTGAGGTAGGTCATTACTATGAGCCTGTCTGGCACAGACAGAAGGACCATGTCGGAGGGCTCCAACAGGCGCGAGATTCCCAGCCCCTCGAAACCGTCAAACGCCTGATGTTTCAGGAAAGGATGATGTCATCAATTGAAAACAGAGATGACAACAATGGCACAAGCAACACTCCAAAAAACAAACAAACAAAAACAAAACACAAGAATATGTGCTCTGAAGCAAGGCTGAAACTGGCAAGGCATCACTTGCAATACTTTAGAGGGTAAAGTTTAAGGTCCATTTTCATGTCCTCATTTAAAAAAATGCCTGTACACTATGTTCTCTGGTGATTTAGCGCTGATCCCAGTGTTGCAGTTACTGTAATAAAGCATGCTCACATCAGTAAGCTTAATTAGAAATAAAGTAAGCATCTTGGGAACATTTTGCCCTAGTTTTTACCTCGCAGGATACACATTTTTCTCTGTCTTAATTTTGGAGCTTTTGGGCTGACGTCCAGTATTGTGCAAAAGTCTCGCGCCACCCCTCATTTCTTTACATTTTGCTAGGAAAATGGGAAATGGGTGCAGCGATTTATTGAAATGTGCAAGCATACATTGGAATACTGCATACAAGGCAAAACCAGAGTTTGCACCATTCTAAAAAATTGAAAGTCAATATTTTCTACGACCACTTTTATTCTTCAACACTGAACTCTCAGCCTGAACTGAGGCAGCTTTCTTATCATTTCTTTAAGTAGTCTTCAGGAATGGTTCTCCAGGCTTCTTGAAGGACATCCAAAGCTCTCCTTTAGATGTTGCTGCCTTTTGTTCCATTTTCCGTCAAGATGATCCCACGCTGCTTCATTAATGTTGCGGTCTGGGCTCATGACAGTGTTGCACTGTGTGTTTTTCTGTCCAGGCATGCTTTTACCGCATTGGCAGTGTATTTGGGATCCTTGTCATGCTGAATCAGACTGCTGTCAGTCAGATGCTTTCTAGATAGTGCTGCATGCTGGATCAAAATCTGATGCTACTTTTCTGCATTCATAATTCCATAAGTTTTGACAAGATCTATAACAGTACCAAACCAGGACAGAGAGAGAGAGAGACCATATTTTACAGATGGTTGTTGACACTCACTGTTGTGCCTCTCTCCTCATCTCCTCTGTGCATACTGACACATCAGACCTGTTGTCACTGATTGTCAGTCCAGTTCTTGTGTAATTTGGCATGCTTCAGCCTTTTCTGCCTGTTTCCCTTCCTTTAGAATAGCTTCTGACAGCCACCCTTCCACTGAGACCATTTCTGATGAGGCTTCAGTGAACAGTAGATGGATTAACTGAAGGTCCAGATGCATCTCTCAGGTCTTCATTTGATTTATTTATTTATTTATTATGGACATGACTTTCAAATACAGTTAATCTGCTAGTAGATAGCTTTTTTGGGGTCTGGCACTTTTTCTTTTGTCTTCCACTTGCCCAGTTTAAGGGTACATTGTACACCATGCCGAGATATGCCAAGTTTTCAGCTAATAGCACTTTACGTTGCTGATGTGAAAAATCCTACATTATGTCTGTCAAACTGTGTAATTGCTGGTGCATCTATGCAAAGAAAAATGTTGAAAGACCTTCAGAAAGCCTGAAGAACTGTTGCTCGAGAGTACTTTAAAAATGAAATGAAAGTCTGGCTGCTTAGAAGCAAAATATAAAGAAATGAGGAGTGGCTCAAGACCTTTGCACAATACTCTAGACACTAATCATCATGCTATAAAAAGTTAATAGAACTATGTCATTACCCTTTTCTGTGGCTGAAAAGATGAACGCTAAATAATCATTACTTAGATTAATTAATTCACAACTGTCACAACACAGCAAAGGTCATAAAACATAAAGATTAAAAAAGTTAGAAAAGCAGACAGTTACATTACAATGAGCCGCGTCCTCACCTTCTTATTGTTGAGCTTGATATTATGAGGTTCCAACTGGTCAAAATCTCTAATTGGGACAAAAGCAAGGACAAAACCATGCTTACAACATTTAGATCAATGGTTTAGACCCGAACCCAACACATTTTTTTGCAAAAAATGCCATACATTTTGTCTGGATGAAAGTGGTGTAGGATGGCACAGAAGCCCAGCCCGTTTCTCCAGGATGTGCTGAAGTTTGTGACCTTTACCCCCTGGTACCCACTGGTGATGCTCTGACACCACTCAAGCAGTGACTGGCTGGAGTTCACCAGGTCCTGGAAAAAGAAGAATTACCAAATACATTTTGTTTGTGTGCATCTATGCAAATTAAAAAGCCAAGTATGCCAGTATGGGTCAATATGAGTATTCTTAAAATTTACCTCAGCTGTGTCATCCTTCCCATCAGCCTCCTCTCTGACCACTGTGACAGGACCAGGGGTCCTGAGGTCAGAAGTTTCTTCCTCTGGTAATGTAGGAAGGCGAGATGACTTGATCTCACAGTGATGGGGTGTGCTGGAGGAGTTTTCTTGCGGTTTCTTTACCACACCATCAGGGAGGTCAGCCTGTTGGTGTTTTGGCCTAAGAAGACAGAAGACAGAAAGATATGATGAGAAAGAAAAACTTAATTTAGAAGAAAGGAAGGCGATTATTTGACCCTGTCTCAATGTTGCCATGAGCAATTTTAAGATTTGACATGCAAGCTTGCCATGATGATGATGATGATAATGATAAACAAAACAGTCATGATGTTAGAGGGCATGTTACACAGCAGTAAAGCGGTTTACATCAGGATTAGCAGCATGATTGCCTCAATGCAGGCCTATGCTTTTTTTTTTTTTTTTTACATTTTATAGGCATACACTTATTTTTGAGCATCTAACTTTGTCTTTTTAGGTCACATCACCCATGAGTGACCTAAGGAAAAGCCCTAAGCCAGCTGGTTGTCATCAGGGCCTGATTAGCACAGATCTTGCAAGTCACATAGTCACTCACCCAAGCATGCTTCCCACAACATTTTTCTGTTTAAATAATCTTGTTGATCATGAGCAACTTGTAACAAAATGGGGTCCCATCCGGGATCTGCACCTAGGGCCTCTTTTTTCAACAAACACTTCTGTGTAAAGTATTCTTTGAACATAAAGTTGAAAAAGTCAACTCCAGGACAGCAAAATTACATAGCCACCCACATGCAGTCATGTGGCAGCGTATACATAAATACGCTGCCACACGCTGCATTTTTAAAGCAAGTTCATATCAAGCTTCATAAATAAGGTTTCAATTCAGCCAAAAAAAAATACGTTAGATCTCAGAACATGAAGCTGTACTTGAAAATTGTGCCTTATAAGCTAAGTCCCAAACAAGTTGGCTTAATAAAGAAACATTCCATTAAACAGGACAAGATTACGGCCTATCCTGACTTACACATCCTCCTCTGCCTGTGCCTCTTCTGTTTCGGTTAGTGATATTTCCTGCAGTTCATCAAAGCTGATAATAACTGAGTATTGATTGAGATCAGTGAGATCTGTGGCAATCTCTGATTGGCTTTTTGGCTCCACGGTAACACAGTCAATATCATCTGGAGCCGGGATGAGTCGTTTCATACTGCGAGTGCTGGACACAGGGGATGAGTCACCTGACATCAGGCGAATTTTAGCCAATAGGAACTTTTCTTCTTCTTGGAGTTGCTGGTCTTTGGAGTCACTGATGTGAAGGTTGTTCATTTGTGCACTGTCAATCTTTTGGCTGTCCTGGTTTAAATTGAAAGTCTTGCCGTTTTTCACGTCTTCCTTAACCTTCATTTCAAGACTTGCGTGTGATTGTGTGACTATATTTTTGCCACTATCTACTTTAGTGGTGTTTATGTCACAGTGTATCTTAGTGTGTTTTGAATCAGACTGTATGCTGGAAGTGCTTGGAGGGAGAGGCCAAGGCACCACTGAAGACTGAACAAGTTCTCCCTCCTCATCAGCTGCTACCTCGAGGCTATGGCTAGCATTTGTAGCAACAGAGTCTCTCTGTCCTTTTAGTGGCTGATTCTGTGACTCATGTTGGGGAGCGGATTTATCCCTCACTGTCTGACTGATTGATATCCCCTGCTGAGACACAGAGGGAGGGTTAGGATGTGGGCTGTCTGTCAGACTGGTTAATGACTCAGGAACTTTGGGTTTATTTGGCTGACTGGCAGCAGGACTCTGGTAAAATGTTTGTTCGTTGAAAATGACTGAAGAGGACTTCTGGTTTTCAGCAGGGGATGGGTGACCTGGTCTGAAGACACAAAATCAGATTTCAGATCTCAAGGGCTTTTCACAAAACTCAAGAACCACAAAACCAGCCAGTATCTTCGTCATGCCCCATTTCTTTGCCAACACACCTTCATTCATCTCAAGCAACCACATTTCTACCTTGTTAAGGTCACAAATGTCTGAATATAATCAAGCACAAACGTTTTGTTGAACTGAGGGTAGAGCATGGCGCTGGTGGATGTTAAAACTCAAAGTGTTTTTCCCACACTCAGTTTCATATATGGCCTTGGAATCTTATGAGGAAAAGATTTTCACCAAGACTCCCAGAGCATTAATAGAACTGAGGTCTGACTATGAGATTATACCAGTTTTAAACATGCTCCAGCCTCGACTGAATCACAGCATCCAATCACCAAACTAGTCAATTTATCCATGCTACTAGACATGCCAGGAAGCTGCACTGATTACTGAACAATGAAAGTAGCCTCATCATATTCAACGCCGACGGCAACGATCACTGATGCAGTCGATGCACATACATCTCTTGCACACCTCTCTATTTTTCCATGCTTGCAAGAATTACTGCTACACATTTGACTAAACATCAACTGAATGCCTGTGATTAGCTATTAGCAACTCATATTTGCAGTTTTTCCATAGATTTTCAGAGGACTATCAATGGACTACACTGACACTGAAAGACACAGTATTCAGTATATATTGATGTTTATCTGACCATTTAAAATGTCACTGCATGGTTTCAGGGTGTCTGTGGCTCAGGTGATACAGCGGGCATCTACTAATTGGAAGGTCGGTGGATTGATCCCGATTCCTCCAGTCTGTATGCCAAAGTATCCTTGGGCAAGGTACTGAACGCCAAGTTGCCTTCAATGCAGCCATCAGAGTGAGCGTGTGAATGTTAGAAAGCACTTATGTATGGATGAAAGCACTGTATGAATGTGTGAATGAGACTTGTAGTGAGAAAGCACTGTGAGTGCTCAACTGAGCGGAAAAAGTTGTAATAATAAGTTTTAAGTACCAGCTCACTCCAATAACTATTTAGTTTACGTCACAGTGAATTATGCTTCTGAGAAGAAGATCTGACATAGTCGAGGTGTTTAGAACACCTTGATTGTCCACATAGTCACATGACCCATCTCTTCACTTTGTCTGCCCAAAGTTTCCCATAAGTTTTCCCATAAGTCAAAACTATAAGTTAAAATGCAATGAGAAAAATCCAGAACAAAATGGTAATGATGGTCTTTGGAAGGCAGCAGATGTGAATCACATGCAAATGCACAACTCTTTCTTGAGAAAGACATGCAGGGCCAGGCCAAACCCTCAGTGGGGTTTAATCAACATTATTTCCCCCCAGTTAAAATAAGGAAAAACAGTCCAGAGGTCCAAAAGAAGCAACAAGCCCAGCTCTCTCATATATCCAGATCTTTGCCAGTTACTCACCTCTCTCCCTGTGGTTATTTAGCTCTCTCACACCCCTTACTCACCCTGCTTCCCCTCCCATGTACAGCTCAGCCAGCCAGATGGAACCAAGATCTTCCTGTCCTCTCTCATATGCTATTTCCTCATCATCGTCCTCTCGCAGCCACTCTGGGATGGCTTCATGTTTAAGATAGGATTTGCCCTTTTTAAGCGATCTCAGGCCAGGCTCATCTGTGGTTTCCTTAACAGCACTAACAGAGTCCTCCCGTTTGTTGGGTTTTATTTTGGCTGCAGGGACAGAATCAGCCAGTCCGGTCAAGACTTTAGCATTAGATATTTTCGTGTTTGCTAGTTTGGGATCAGAACTGAATCCTGATTCCTCGTTATTGTCTCGTAGCCTCTCATCATATGCAATATCCTCTAATTCTGCCTTCCTCAGTGGCAGACAGTGGTTTGGTTGGCTGTCAGCCTCTTTATTGCTGTTTTTTTCTAATACAGGGACAGCAAGGGCTTCTTTCCTCCACTGTGGGGTTTTTCCATGGATGTCCTTTCTTTTTCTGCTTTTCTCTTTTTCCATCTTCTTTTCCCTCTCTGCCTGTTCTTGTTTCTCATTTTTCTTTACTCCTTCATTAATGTCCTCCCTCTGCTGCTTTGTTTCTGTCTCTGACTCCCTTTTCTCCTGATGCTTGTCCTCTTCCCTCTCTTCTTCCACCCCATTCCTTTTATCCTTTTCTCTCTCTATCCTTTCTCCCTCACTCTTCCCCATCTTCTTTTTCGCTTTTTCCAACCTCTTTCTTGCCTCTTCTTTTTCTCTCTCCAACCTTTCTTTCTCTTTCTTCACTTCCTCTTCCCTCTCCTTCCTGTCTCTCTCCTCCTTCTCTGCCATTTTGATGCTTTCCTTCCTTTCTCTCTCCTGTCTCTCTCTTTCCTCTTCTCTCTCTTTCTCTTGTTCACTGGCTGCTCGTCTCAGAATTGCCACCAGACTTCTGACATCTGAAGGTGAGCACTCCGGTTTCTGAGCTAATTCAGCCTTGGTAGCTTTTTCTTCTGCTATCGCCTGACTCTCTGCTGTGTCAGAGAAGTCTGTGGGTGGCAAAATGTCCACACCAATGGAAATCAGTGGATCATTATTTCCCTCAGAGGAACACAAGATCTTTGCATCAGCTTCATGTAAA
Source organism: Cichlasoma orientale (assembly GCA_034780415.1). Taxonomy (NCBI): domain Eukaryota; kingdom Metazoa; phylum Chordata; class Actinopteri; order Cichliformes; family Cichlidae; genus Cichlasoma; species Cichlasoma orientale. The sequence continues at coordinate 212,770 of JAVDPK010001458.1, read as the reverse complement.
TGTGGCTGGACTTCATTGTTTATAAGTTGGCATGGCTGTTCTGTAGAGGGCTGTGGATGACCTGCATCAGTTGATCCCGATGTGTGCAGGATGGAGGCCACTGTCTCATAGCTAGAGGGCAGATACGAACAACAGGAAAACTGTGAGACAGAGCTCACCCGAATATGACCTGCTTTATGAATGTTGCACACTGTGACAGAAAGCCAGACAACATGCTTGATTAAAAATAGTTCCCTCTCAGACTTTGTTTTGGTGCCTTTCCAAAATGTCGTGCAAAAGAACCCAAAGGGAACACTGTTTGCTACAGTGAGAACGACCCTGCACAAAATACAGATTTTTCCCTTTGACATGATTGAGAACAAGTGAAATACTTTGTGGTGCCATGCAGCTGAGAGCTCACATCAGCTCACGGAAAAGCTAACAGTCACATATGCAGGATGAACTCTCAACGAGCCACTCACATTAAAACCACATTGGCAAAGCCAGCTCACGCATAATCAAAACAATCACTAACATCAGCTGGACAGTGCATTCTCCGAAGATGGACCTTTTTATATGCAATCCTTTTTAAAGGCAGCAAGAGCAGTTAATAAACACCAAAATGTTTCAGTACTTCACTAAAAGTTTCCCACAGCATTCAACAGAGTAAAATTTGTAGAGACAAAGTAATAACTCGTCAAAATGTATCCTCTTATTTAGCAAGGCTACACGATTACAATGAAAAGATATATAAATTTAATGTATTAAAAGTTTACCTAATTTACCTAAACTCATCAGAAATGGTCGCAGTGGAAGGCTGAGGTATGCCAAATTACACAAGAACTGTACTGATGTTTGGTATGTACGGTCAGGAGAGAGGCAGAGCAGTGAGTGTCTGCAGACATCTGTAAAACATGGGGTGGTGGTTTGGGGCTGCATTTCAGCCAGTGCTGTTGGGGATCTTGTCAAAATGGATGGAATTATGAATCAGATTTTAGAGAAATATCAAGAAAGTAGGGGTGGCTCAAGTTTTCTGCACAGTACTGTATAACATATGCATTTTTGAGGTTTATTGCGCTTGTTTTATGCAACTTTAGAGGGATATTTGATCATAATTTAACAAGTTCGCAAATTATCTCTGAGTTGTTGGGAAAGTTACTGGCAAAACACACAGTGCAATGCACACAGCACAATGCACACAGCGCCTAACTCTCTTTGCTCTAGCTTAAGCCATTTTCACACATGCATTGAAACTCCTACATGTGGGATGCAAATCTCTGATGCAGTCGGCTTGGACATTATATTATTTTTAACCCTCTCTCTGGCAAAGTCAATTTTATGCTCAGTTATTATGACCATGACATAATGATTAATAGTTGGTGAATTGGTGGGTAGCTAGTGAGTGTCCTGCTTCACTCATCCTCTGCCCAGGCAGCAACCTCACTTGGACCATGCTAAGTACGTCCAGTAGTGAGAACCTGTCTGAAGCCGACCATTGATTGCTGTGTTTTACATGCGATAAAAGAGGACAAAGTCCCATTCTGATTCTCCTGTTACTGTCATTGTTCACGTGTGAAAACAGCTTTAATGTCCAAAAACATGTTTTGCAGGAATGTCACACTTCAAAAACTCATTTGCCACACACACACACACAGACAGAGAGACTCACCCTCTGTATAACACCCCAACCACTGCTGACATGAAACCAGCAGGCACCTCCCTCTGCTGCTCTGCAACACACACATCTGCCTCTGTGTGCACACATTTCTGGGCACTACCACCCACCCACCCACACACACACACACACACACACACACACACACACACACACACACACACACACACACACACGAACATAAGTCCATTTTATACTTGTGCAAAGCTCTCACCAAACCGCTTCCATTTGAAATACCACTGCAGCATAGACAGAGGTCGACATAAAGAAAACAGCTTCAGGTGAGGTTAGTAAACACTTGACAGGCTGCAGCACACTGAGGAACGTTAGTCATTAACGCGCATGTGGTGTCACGCCATGCTGCAAACACTGCAAGGAACCATCGCTGACTCACCCCCCTATTACACCTTCCTCCTCTTTCAGCTTCTCCTCCTTCTCTTCCTTGCTCTCACTACTTTCCATCCCTCTTTCCACTCCTATCTCGGTGGTCGTCTCCTCCACAGCTGCCCACAGCTGGTTTTCTGCCTCACACACTGAGTCTTTATTGTTGATGAAATGCTCCTGACCACCAGGCACGGCATCGGCTGGTTTCTCCTCATCTGCTCCCTCCTGTTGTGGTTTTCCTGATGGATGAAGATCTCGTTCCGGCCGCAGTTCTGGTTCTGGTTTTGAGGGTTGAAGCGTCTCCAGCACCAGAGTCACGCGCTCGCCAGCTTCTCGGGGGGGAACCTCGAGTGAGGTTGCTGATTCCATCCTGGGTCCCTCTGGCTCTTTGGGCTCCTCTTTAACTGGTGGTGCGCTGGGCTGAGCAGACGGTTCGACAATGCGATGTGCATCTCCATCTTTTGCTTTTTTTGGTTGGCTCTCCTGCCTAACAGGGGTGTGCACCTCATCAGCATCCTCTGTGCGTGAGCTAAAAGAGAGGGAAAACCACATGAGAGATATATCCATTACTAAGTGGCATTTCCTTCTGACATTGTTAAAAAAACAAACAATTAGCGGGGCATACAAACATCAGCACAAACAGGAGGATAAAGCAGAGAAGCAAAGACGTGCCCCCTCATCCATTCTTACCCTCTGCACAAAGGTTTTGCACCCTCCTTGGCAGAGATTTTTTCAGGTGTATCTTTCCCACTTCTCCCTTCTAGCACTTTCCATAGAGGAACCTCTGCATCAGACAGCCTCTGTGGAGGTGGCACCGCCATTGAGACCTCTAATGTGACTGGTTTATTCTGGGCAGATGGCTGAACAGTGGAGCCAGGCAGAGTACATGTGGCAGATACATTCTTTTCTGGGACAACAATGTTTGACAGTGAACCTTCGCTTATGAGAGAGTCTTGCCCAAGACTGGATTAAAAGGAGAGAAAGAGGAAAAGTGAAAAAAGAAGAAGAAGATGGAGAGACAGGAAGAAAAGGAGCAGAGGGTAGCCATAATCAAACAGAAAAACTAAACAGTAGTAGGGGTGAGTGATGACATACAACTGAGAAATGCCAGGGCAAGATCAGTGATATTGATACCAGTTATTACAAGCAGGTACTGTACAGTTATATCTGAATGCACTTAAATGACCAGATCAGTGTTAATCACATGCACACTCAGTGACAGCAGAGATACAATGTAGCTTTAAAGAGTGTTCAAGAGCCAAAAATGTATTCATTTTCTTGGATATCTGTGGCTGCCCTTAGGTGCAAAACACAAGATTTCAGAATACACAGGAAATACCAATGACAAAGTACAAGCTTTTTAAAAACATCATTGGATCCCTGATATTTCTGTGTTTTGCACCTCACAGCATCTGTAGGTATCAGACTTCGTAAAATCAGGCAGCAATCTGCTCTGCAGCCTCGGGGCAGCAGAGAATCCAAAACAATCACGGCAGAGGAACGAAAAAATAATCAAAAGAGAAATGCTGAAGGATTCAGCCCAGCTTCGTGCAGCTTTAAGTCAGAAATACAGAAAAACAGCTGATTTTTAGATCAGTTTTGAGTCTGATTTCATTTACTGATTAAAGAAGAAGCCACCTCTGTTTACAGACCACACAAAGAGCAATCAGCACGCACAGAGCAACATCACCACTTATTTCAGAAGTGTAACTCACCGCTCGTTGGAGTTTGGTTTATGAACTGATGGGGGGACATTCTCTCTGTCTTGCGATTGGCTGGGAATTTGTGAGGGCAGCTGCTTGGGTGTAATGCTGGTTTTGACCAGAGGAGGGAAGTGAGGAGCAGGAGGTCGAGTTTGTGTCACATCTTTAAGAGCTGTGTTGGAGTGTTTGGTAACAGGAGGAGGTGAAATGGACAAAGAGGAAGCAGTTTTCAGCTTCTCTTTGTCTTCATCTGATCTGTTGGCCTCCAGACTGCAACCTGAAGCTGCTCGAGCCTCCTCCTTCCTCCTGTTTTCTTCCTCCTTCTTCTTTCTTCTTTCCATCTCCTCCTTCTCTTGGAGCTTCTGTTTTTGTTTTTCGTCATTCTTTTTCCTGTCTTCTTCCTCTTTCAGTTTCCTCTCTGCTTTCTCCTTCTCTTCTCGCTCCCTCTTCTCCTCCTCTTCCCTCTTTTTTCTCTCCTCCTCCTCCCTTTTCTTCTTCTCTGCCTCCTGCCTTCTCAGCTCCTCTTGTAGCCGTCTCTTCTTTTCTTCTTCTTCCCTCTTAATTCTCTCCATTTCCTCCCTTTCTATCCTTTCCTTTTCCTTCTGCTCCTTTAAGAGCCTCTCTTTCCTTTCCTCCTCTTCATGTCTTTTCTCTCCCTCTTCCTTCCTCTTCCTCTCTATCCTTTCTATCTCTTTCTCTCTTTCTTCTTTGAGTCGTCTCTCCTTTTCTTCTGCTTCTCTCTTTTTTCTCTCTTCTGCTTCTTTGATTTTTTTCTCCTCCTCCTCCCTTTTTCTTTTCTCTTCCTCCTCTTTTATTTTCTGCTGCTCCTTCTCTTTGGCCTCTTTCAGACGTTTTTCTTCCACCTTCCTTTTTTCTTCTTCCTCCAGGAGCCTCTTTTTCTCATCCTCCCTTCTTTTTCTTTGCTCCTCAAGCACTCTCCTCTCCTCTATCTTTTTCTCCTCCTCTTCCTTCATCTTCTTCATGAATCTTTCTCTTTCAAGTCTTCTCTCCTCCTCCCTCCTGAGTTTTTCCTTCTCCTCCTCCAGCTCCAGGAGTCTCATCTCTTGTTCTCTTTTTCTCCTCTCCTCCTCCTCTCGCTTCCTCATCTCCTCTTGTACCCTCAGTTTCTCTTGTTTCTCTCTCTTCTCTTTCAGGAGTCTCTCCTCCTCACGTTTTATTCTTTCCTTCTCCCTCTTGACCTCCTCCTCCTCCTGTAAGAATCTCTTCTTCTCCTCTTCTAGCAGCCGCTTCTTCTCTTCTTCATGCTTTCTCATTACTTCTTGCTTCAAGAGCATTGATTTTTGCTCTTCCTCTTTTCTCCTCTTTTCCTCCTCTTGTTTCTTTTGAATTTCTGCCTCCCTCTGCTTCTCCTGCTCCTTTGCGATTGCTGCTCCCTCTAACTGCTCTGACATCAATGGCTTTTCTTCGTACTTCTTTTCATTGATTTTCTGTTCAAGACTGCAGAACAGATACACAATATTCCTTAAGCCTTCATTTCTCTGCCTGTGTGCCACCTTCACCAGCACCATCAGTTCACATTATGCAACCTTAGCATTCATTTAAAAAAAAAAAATTATTCCTGATTGCATCCTTGAATATAAATACTCACCCTGGAGGACACCTTTTGATAGTATCACACTTAGAGTCATCCTCTTCCAGAAACAAGGCCCACGGTTCTTGTCTCTGGTTAAGTGACTCAAAGATGACATCATCAAAGTCAGGCTCTGGCTCAGGTTTTGCCAGGGGCAGCTTTTCAGCACTAATGGGGCTACTAATACTCTCATTGGGAGGCTTTTTAACATCACTTTGCTCCTGAACATTTGGCTGTTTAGGAGTGATAAATGCTGCCACGACAGTGGTGGAGGGCTGCTGGGGAGTGGAGCGCTCGCAGGAAGCGAAGGGCCAAGGAGGGGGTGGCGCTATGATCAGCTCTGAGCGGGTCTGGGGAGGACTAGGGACAGAAACATTGGAGGTCAGGCTCAAAAGATAAGCAGCTGAGACAACAGAAGGCTGAACGTGCAGATCAGAGCAGGAGCTCAGGGCAGCAGGAGGCAGGAAGCAAAACACTTTGCAACTGTTGGCATATGTTAGTGTCATGGAAGCCCAATCACAAGCACAAAGCAACTGCTGAGGCGCTGGGGAACTGCAGATGGACAATTATCACAGGCTTTCATCTAGAAACATCAATAGCATGTGTGTCAGCAGGCTTAAGCAATAAGTCGAGGTAATTTGGATCATAGTGAGTGCTGCTAAAGCGGTGATCAACACTCCTTATTGTGTTTTTATAGTTTGTTCCATTTTTGCTTGAAAAAAAGAACAAAAGGATTGTAGGAGAATTGGTGTCCAGCACCTATGTTATCAATAGTATTGGATTGCTAAAGCTGGGTGTCATAGAGGGCTGCTTTAGAGAAATATGTTTGTTATCTTGCCAAGAATTTAAAAAAGATCAGTGATGCAGCTCTTACAGGTTTCCACTAAATATGAAGCTTCCATCAGCAGATGGATATATTTGTTCAACATAAAGAGTCTATAGTGACTCAATCAAGCTCTATTGAGACAGCTAAATGAATCCACAAGCTCTTCCAAAACTCACTTATTAGCAGCTTCTACCTTGATTTCATGATTATGTGTTATTTTTTTGGCCACGTGTAGTGTTGTTGTGAACTTTTGAGTGGAATGAGCAAACCAAGAATATGGTTAACGTTAATAGCTGATGCATTTGGGTTGATCCAAGCGAGCTGTGGTCAGCAGTTTAATATTTGAGGTTATTAATGTAAATCTTAATTTAACTTTCTCAAAAAAATAAATAAATAAATAAAGATTTCCTTAAGATGAAAAAGAAAGTGAGCCTTCTGACTTTTCCCCTTTCTTTCAGCAGTTTTGTCATCTTTGCTGTTTCTCCTACACTCAGTTAGTTCTGCCGCCAGTCCTCAAGACACATCTTAACCTCTGTGGTCTGACAGATTGTCCACTCATACAGACGTTTGAGGCCAATCATATCTTCAAGGCAACAAACCAAGCAATCTAAATGCATCCATTCACGTGATATCATCCCATGACCTCACCTGATCCGTGTTGGTCCGACTTTGTTTTCTGTGATGATCACCTTTGAATCATGGGCTGCTCTGATTGGCTGAATGGACGTCTTGCTGTTTGAAGTAGCCTCATTATTTTTAGGAGAATCTTTTCCTTGGCGCAGAGGGCTTGGAGCTGTTTCTTTCACCGCGTCACTCGTTTCCTCGTCCACCTGAGCGAGGGGGAATGTTGAGCCTATAAAGAATGAGAAGGAATGATCAGACCATATTTTGCACAAAAGGAGGAAAGATTTTTTATTTTGTTTTTGCTTTAAATTGGATGTTTTTAGATGTAAGAATGAGGCAAATGTCTTTGAAATGAGGATCATTTGTTGGCCAGTGTACCTGACCGACAGGAGCTGGCATGTGCAGGAGAAGCAGAAGGACGAGTGACAGTGAGAGGTGAGGAGTAAAAAGTAGTCGTAGGTAGAGAAGAGGAGTGAGGGGGTGAAGTACGTAGGATGGAAGCTGGGCAGATTGGAGCCTCTGGGTCACAGAGAGCATCAAGATCAGGACTAGTTAACAAAGGAACTGGGGTGATGTCCCCATCCTTTGGAGTGGACTCAGATGTTAACCACGCCCCTTGAGCACCTGGAAAATGAGGAGGTGGGACAGGAAGGATGATATACAGGATGAAGACAGAGGAGAAAGATTGAGAAACAGCTGTAGAACCTATGAAAGATCAGACATAGGAAGAACTGCCATCAGTTACCTGACTCTGAGCTAGAAGGGGGAGATTTTGGAACAGGGGGTGTGGACAAAAGAAGCGGGGCATCAGAAGATAAAGGAGAGGGAGAGGTGGGGCGGGTGATTGGCTTGACAATCTGAGGTCTGAAGACATGAGAATGTCCTGCCAGAGGATAAAAGAAAATGTTGAAGTTATTAAACAGTGGACTGGGGTGGATGAGCATCACTTTTGTCTACACTGTAAATGCAGAGACAGACCAGAGACTGAAACAGAATCATCTGCAGTTTGTGCCTCTGGGGGGCGCCGCTGGTATGAAACAGGAGCTGAGGAGAAGAGATGTGTGAACATAAGAGGAAGAAAGAGAAACTAATGTAAAATCAGAGAAGAGTGAGCCAGCAACTCTGTAGCTAACTGTATTATTCCAGAATAATGTACAATATTTTATTTTATTTATTTTAACCCTATGAAATCCTTAAAACACAATTCCTCACAATTTTATGTTTTTCCCCATTTGTTTGTATGCAAAAGTCTGGAGCCACCCCTCATTTCTTTATATTTTGCTTCCAAAGAGGCACTTTCTTGTCATTTTTTAAAAGTGGTCTTAAACAATTGTTCTTCAGGCTTTCTGAAGGTCTCTCAAAGTTTTTCTTTACTTTTTCAACCAGTTTTAAGTTGCATCTTTAGACACTTTGTTACTAGCAGCCTGTTGCAAAAATACATAATTTGTTCCCATTTCTTTAGCTGAATCTATAAAAAAGTACCAAAGATAACACAGTTTGACAGACATAAAAAGGGATTTTTGCACCTACAAGGTGATTCCTGGCATATCTTGGCATGGGTTGCAACGTGTCCTTGGGGGACAAAAGAAGAAGTGGCAGGCCTCAAAAACTATCTGCAGCAGATGAACAGTATCTGAAAGTCAGGTCCTTAAGAAATAAATATCCAGCAAAGACCTGATACAGGACCTGACAGTTGATCCATTTACTGTTTACTGATTCAGAAGTGGCCTCAGAGGAAGGGCGGCTGTCAAGAAGCCATTTTGAGGAAGGGAAACAGGGAGAAAAGGCTGAGGTATGCCACATTACACAAAAACTGGACTGAAAATCAGTGACAACAGGTCTGATGGAGTCATGAATTCAAACTGGATATTTTTGGTTCAAATTATCGCCGGTATATACAAAGGAGGTCAGGAATCAGTGGTGAGTGTCTACAGCCATCTGTAAAACACAGTGGAGGCTCTGCCATGGTTTGGTGTTGCATTTCAGCCAGTTTCACCCAGTGATGGTGGAGAGCTTGTCAAAAATGATGGATGTAGAAAAGTACCATCAGATTTTGATCCACCATGCAGCGTAATGTTTCATCACTAGATCAGAGCTTTGAACGTTCATTGAAGAAGCCTGGAGAATGATTCCTGACGATTACTTAAAGAAATGATGAGAAAACTTGCAGAAGAGAGTTCAGGTTGTGCTGACGAATAAAGGTGGGCATATCAAATATTGACTTTCCAGCTCATTAGAATTGTATGAACTCTGTTTTTTGCCTTATATGCTGCATTTCCATGTATGTTTGCAGATGTTTCAATAAACTGCTGCACCCATTTTACAAGCAAAATCTAAAGAAATGAGGTGTGGCTGCACAGTACTGCATGTTCTGACCAATTTTTCTGTGTTTATTTTCTTTTATATATTTAGTTTATTTTTTACAGCATGCATTGCACTAATTGTATTTCAGCACACAGAAATAATAAATACGTCTGAAGCAAACTCATATTTTTACTGTCTCTTCTGTTTCTATCAGTAACAGTGCTGCCAAGCTAATCAATGTTTACTCAGTAATAACATGGCTGCATTAAATGTTGAATTTTTTTCCAAAGCTTTTACTTTGTAGTTTTATATAACAAGAACTACTGTTAGAATCAGTTCAGTACATTGTGTAAAGGTACTTAATGGGTAGCTGGGTGATTCATTTAAATATTAAGAGGAAACTAAAGCCTAAAGCTTTCACAAGTAAGACTGATTCAGTTAAATGAAGTATGAAGCAAACAGCTAATGCAGGAAGACGTTGCAGCCTTTCAGTGCAGACTGAAATTAAATGCAAGGAGATAAAATATTTTTAAAATGTATATGAGCGTAAACAACTACACTTTATCTTTCTCTGAGGCACTGACAGAACATTTAGATGTTTAACTCAAAATTCTGATATCATCACAACCTGAACACGCGTCTTCATCCCAACACACACATAATGCAGAGTGCAGTGCTTTCTCTTTCACTTTGTAATGTACCGTAGCCATGAAACTAAACCATGCAGAAGATGAAACCAAATCAGACTGTCACACATCAGAAATGAGTTTGTTTGAAGCATGCAGCATGCCTGTCTACCAGCCAGCCTCATTACCTTTTGCTGAGCCTGACTGGAAGATTTTGGGCAGAGAGGGAGGCTGAGAGATGGTCCAGGTGAGTGGAGTGTGAGATGATGGAGGTTCAGAGGAGAGGACAGATTTTGTTGGGGAGGAAGATTTGGTAGAAAGGGGCTGGGAGCCAGTGGGTTTGGGTTTATGGGTGGGAGAAGTAGATACAGCGAGATAAGACTTTTGTAAAGTGATGGAAGATGATGTTAAAATGGGTTCAGGTGATGACAATGAAAGGGAGGGAAGTTTGGTAGGTACAGAAGAAATGCCTGTCGCAGGTGCACAGGTAGGCTTCGAGGACAGGGAAGAGGGTGTGTTTGAATCTGCAGCACCTTCATTGCAACTGGGTGAAGAATTTGAAGGAGCTGACACCAGTGTGGCCGAGGGTAAAGGAGACACAGATTCAGAGGATTTAGGAGATGGAGTGTTGGTGGCCACAGAGGACATACTCTGGGTTGAGGGTGCATCTGCACTGATCTGCAAGCTTGGAGTTTTAGAGTCAGTCACAGCAGAAGCTTTAGGAAGAATGGGGTTGGCCGACTTTTTATGCTTAGACCTGGGTGAAGGCTGAGGGGAGGGGCCAGGGGATGGTTGGATCTCTGATTGTGCAGGGGTAGTGGACAAGGGATGTCGCAAGCGATGTGGAGAGGGGCGGGGGGCAAACGGTAAAGGAGGCCGAGAGTGGAGAGCAAGACTGGAAGGACCACCATCATTTCCACTGGCTGCATTAATAAATGGAAGGATGAATAGATTAGTGAAAGTAGATTATTGAAGAAAGCAAACAGATGAAAAGAGTAAGAAAGAAAACATAATTCATTGAGAATATCGAAGAAATAGGTAATAAAAATAGGTTACTCTTGGGATAAGATGAGAGTATAGCACTCTTTGTGATGTCACAAAAAATATAGAGCCCAAAGCCCATTTAATATCTACATTTGTACAGTTGTGGGCAGACGTTTACATCCACTCATCATGGGCATGAATGTCGTGGTAATTTTGGACTTTTAATGATTTCTTTGAACTGTTCTTTTTCCAGAGTGGAATGATTGTACAGCACACATCTTTAATAACTTGAAAACAAAGAAGTTTATATTCATTTTAGATTTTTTCTAATCCACACAGCCTCAAAAGTATACATACACCCACTAAAATTTAGGGTGACAGTTTGGGTCTTCTTCTGGACCCTGGCAAAGTGGTGACACATCAGAATAACTTGTACTTATGTACATTTGTTTGAACTGATGATCCTGGAATCTGCAGGTGTTTAGAAATGGCTCCAAGAGACCTTCAGAACTTGTGTAAATCTACATTTCTCCTTCTTAGATCTTCACTGAGTTCCTTGGACTTTCCCATTGTTCTGAGTATTGGTCAATCCAGTGAGTGCTGTAAAACAAATCCTTTTTATGTTGGCAAAGAGAAACTACCAGCTGTAGTCAATCATGATCACTAATGAGAAGTTAACAAGCCTTGGCCTTGTCAAGTTAAAACACACTGTAGAGCCTTCAGCATCACTTATGAAAAGATTCAAGTGAATGTATGTATATATTTGAGCCTGTACATATACATTTGATCCCATTAAAAGCTCCAAATTACCATGGCGTTCATGTAACCATTGATGTAACTATCTGACCTCAAACTGCAACCTTAGGACTACACTGCCATTGAAGGCCCCTTCAAATTCAAATACACCATAGTATTTCTGAATCAGTATGATTCAGTTGCAGCAATGCAAAAAGGAAAATCGTGTGAAGCGACACTAATGTCTCTCTGGACTCACAAACCTTAATGTGCAATGCTGCCTCCAGACAAACATTATAGTGGCATTAGTTTAACATCACATGATTCTTAATTGTGTTTAATGTGTAGATGAGAAATATGTGGTTTCCAAAGGAGTTTCCAGTCATGTGGCAAGGTCTGCAGAATAAATGACACAAGTGTGTGAAATACTGCAATATATATATAAACATAGCTACCCACTAACAGACAGGCAGAGAGGCAGAAGATACAAACAGTGGGAGAAAGAGACAGAAGGGGAGAGAGAGAGCTACCTGATGCTGGCAAAGTGGGTGCCGGGGAGTTTCGCTTGTCAGGTGGAGGGGGAGCAGGGCGATTTGGGCGGATTAGAGTGTGTGGGACAACTGCAGCAGCAAGAAAAGAGCAGAGCAGAAAAACAGATGGGAATAAGAACAGAAAAGGAAAGTAGAGGAGCAGGAAATGTCAAGAGGTCAGAGAGTAAACTCTGTATTGCGTAAGCCGGCCTACCTGTAGCGGTCACCGACTTCTTGTCCTCTTCTTCATCGCTCTCATTGAAGTCATCCAGGTTGCCGATATCTGTGGGTTTGACGCTCATCAGGCTGGCAAGACTTTGCATGTCTTCGTCACTGAAGAACAAACACAAACGTGTACCCCACCCTCGTTAACAACTCCACCAACAGGAGGCACTATTTATGATAATAATAATCAGCATGTTAAACTTTGTGAAAGTGTTTTCATACTTGAGACATGATTAATTTATTAAACTCAATTCACAAATAAAAACACATAATATGTTTAAAGGGCTATTATCACACCTCCCTGATGAGAACTGTAGTAGTAGTGACTTAAACTACTCACGTGGCTTTTCCCTCGCGAATGAAGACACATGAGAGGGACAGCTTGAGCGTGGCCTCCACCACCTTGACAGACAGCGGCTTCAGCTTCAGTGTCAGGTCAGTCTGGGTTAACGTGGGACTGGCAAACCGCTTCAGGTTGATGTCAGCGGATGCCAGTACCTTACGGTGACCCTTATTTTCCTGTAAATGATAAGAACGACTACTTTATACTGTTGTCCTTGATTTCTACTTGGTGATTAAACTGAGTCTGAGTTTTATAACTGGATGTCTGGATGTACTTACACCCTCAATGACGAAGGTCCATTCTTTGTCCTCAAATTCATCGGCATTGGCATCCTATCATAAGAATACAGTCTGTTTAGTGCGATATCCTCCATATATTGTAACCACATATCCATACATAATATGTCAGACCCTTTTCACCCATCCATCCCTTTGGTTGAACTACATAAACTCTACGTGTGCAGTCCTGCGAAAAACAGGAGTATGTGCAGTACACCCTTATCGCTTCCAGGAAGGAATTATTTGGTGTAAATCTTTAATTTTAGGAGACACTAAGTAGCAGCCAGGTGACACAAATCAAATTCACTTGATTAAATAATAATCAGCAAGTGTGACCACCTCTATAAAAAGAGAGGTTTTGGCAGTTTGCTAGTCTGGCCCATTGGAGTGCTTATTAACACAATGCCACAAAGTGGGGATGTTTGGTCATAATGCACAGCACCACATTTGGCTAAAACCAAACACAGCATATCAGATTTGGGCTTGTTTTGCAGCCACAGGACCTGGGAAACTTGCAGTCATTAAATCGACCCTGAACTCCTCTGTATACCAAAGTATGTGAGGCCATCTGTGTGACAGCCAAAGCTTGGCTGTAACTAACCTCAACTTGATTGAAATGCTGTGGCAGGGCTTTAAACATGCATTGCTTTTAATGCATTTCTTTGGAAGTCTATGGCAATGGCAATTTTATTTATACAGCACATTTTCTTATAAACAAACTAAACGTGTTTAACACAGAAGGTAAAAACTAAAAACCTGTGTAGGTTTACAATAACGTAAGCCAGTGAAAACAGCTAAATATAATAAAAGCAAGCAAACAAACAAAAAACACCAACTGAGTGCAGGCCTGTGTGAATAAAAAGGTTTTGAGTATGTTTTTAAACGTATGCACAGTTGTAATTGATCTCAGGTCTGCAGGCAGCTTGTTCCAAAGAACAAGTCCGCAATAACTGAAAGCAGCTTCCTCACACTTAGATCTAATTCACAACCTAAGATGCATGTCCAGACTGTGGGAGGAGTACCTGGGAAAACCCACACTGGAACAGGAGAACATGCAAAGTAAGAACATTTGAAGTCAGAACCTTCTTGCTGTGAGATAACACTGTTAATTACTGCATGGTGCCGTCCGCTACGTGTAAACTGCACACAGAGGGCGTCATCTCTAAGGAAAGCCTCAGTTTAAACAATCCACCTTTGTTTAAACTGGGGCTTATTAAAATACTCTAATGAAGGATTAAAAACTATTCTTCTAAAGAAGGGTTTTTTTTGTCATTTAAGGCCACAGTAAACTATTCACATAATGATCAACTTGATCAAACCACACAGGAACAACTTTTGCCCTGCCCTGGTTTTAGGTTTTTCCTTTACTTTGTTATATCATTGTAAATAGTGCATTCTGGGTTTGGTACCTTGAAGAGAGTAACAGAGATGTCGATGTTTTCCGGGACAGGCCACACCACCATGCCTCTGTAGGGGTTCTTGATTCCAGGCTGCCAACTGTGGAGCTGCGCAACAAATAGCACATTAACGGGGTTGTGAGAGGTTTGGGGGGGGTCTGTATGTGTGTGTTTGTGATGTTTCGGTGATGTCACCTTGGAACACATGCGTCTGTTTCTCCTGGTCCACACCACCCTCAGCTTGTCTGGTTGCCTAAAGAAACATGCACGCACGTCAAAACAGAAGTGCTATTTTGCCTCGGGTCATTATATGGCAATCATACTTATTAGACTCTTTGTTCATATGCAAAGAGGATAAGAGAGCAAACAGGGTTGGGAAAAATACACTGGGAACTTTTTAGAACATTTTTGAACGTATTCAGAGAGGTCTGAAAACAAATTGGGCGTTATCCAAAATAGATAAGACACGTAAAAGGTCTTATGACTGCTCAATAATAACTCCTCTGTGTCAAAGAAAGAGCACGGTGTGTGTTTTTGTGTGTGAGTGTATATTTATGCAGATGGCTGTAGGCAAATGTTTCATTTATCCATGTGTGCAGGTCTATAAAGATGTGTCACTGTGCGTGTATGTGTTCAGGTGTACAGAGTACAACAAGTTACCACATGTACATTCTACAAGCGTGTACCTGTCTTTTTGTAAAAGTGCGTTTTGTAACATCTGTTTACGCGTTTCTATTGTATTTTCAGCCCTTCTGCAACACAGGAAGTGAGACAGGAAGCTGCACAGTCATATGACCTGAATTTGTATGAATCTAAGGCGTGCCTGTTGACAGGAAGTGAGGAACCCCCTTAACAGGAGAACGCACACACGTCACTGACGTATGCAGGCATAGAGCCACATACCCATGCGTGCCACTACTAATACTACAACTAATAGTACTAAATGTAAATAATAGTGCTATATAAATATTATATATTATTCATTTTTATTCCTCTGTCTGTGCCAGGGAAACAAATAGATCTGCCAGTTGTCTGTCAGCACTTCAGCACACTATTTTTCAGCATTTATCAAAAGTAAAAATGGACAACAAATAATAATAATAATAATAATAGCTTGAAAGGTACTCCTCCCCCAGACTTGATTTCTTATCTTGCAATTTTAAAGAAAGTTCTTCCTTTGCCCGTCTCTCCACCATCTCTCCACCAAGCCTTATGAACTTCAGCTTGCTAGCTTTTGCGTAATCTTGCTTTTAGACAGAAATGCAGTCAGGCAAAGAGCAGCACAATGGAGGAATAACTCATAATGCTCTTTAAATCTCTTTGCTAAGTCCTAATATATTATGTTTACACACGCAGCACTCCAGCACATTCAAACATGACGGCAATGGTTTTTAGTTGCTCCGTACTGTCTCAAGTTTCAGCGTATCAGTGTTCAAGTATAGCTGAGAAGGCTTTGTGAGCACATGTGTTTGTGTGGTATGTGTGTTAGGGGGTCAGGGAGTGCCATCAGAAATAGCCTGGTAGGCACAGACAGGGGGTGATGCAGAAGACAGCAGCAGAAATGAGAGACACCAACATTTGCCGAAAGGAAATATAATCTATAATAGAAAGATGCAAAACCATCTATTGGGAACAGTTACAATGGGCAGCAGTAGAGGGTGGAGGCTGGCTTTAAAGAAGCAAACAACAGTGGTGCAACACAGCTTGGTAACATGTGATTACCGTACACCCCGGCTCAACAGACAATAGTTTTTTTTATCCCACAACTGCCTGGATGAGCGGTAAACATGACTCGCCTCCATGCAGAAATGTTCAAATGCAGCACAAAGTGTCAGATATAAGTGTGCTAATGAAACAACGGGACATTTACACACGTCAGCGTGTACAAGCAGCTGTTTCCTCAGCAATGCTGCTCACTTACTCACCAACATCTCTCATGGTTTTGTCACATGAACCGTTTCTAAGACATAAAAATAGTCCTGTTGCTAAGTCTTTAATTATGCCTGTGCCACTTCGCAGTCTCCGTCAACATCAGTTCATTTTTTTTGTCTGCAGGTCCTTAACCTCCCCACCAATCAATTCTTGTTTCTCTTATCCAACCCGACCCGGGTTAACCTTGCTGCAAGTTAAAATGGCCACTTTTTAATTTTACTGTTCACTTACTTTTAGCAGTATTTGTTCTCTCTACAACCTCTGAGGGAAAGCTGACAAGGGCTGTTCACTGTGTAAATCTCAGCAGTCTGTGTGGGTCATGTGTCTCACAGAAAGTCAATGATCTTAAATAATAGGTTAACACTAAATTAGCACATCTCCCAAACACAGACAGACCCCCGTGTGCCAAAGACTTTATTTCCTGCCAGTAACCTCAGACACTGAATAGAGTTTAATCACGTTCAAACATGTTGAGCACTAACACACACTTTAAGTACACATGACTGAAACTTTGGATGGCTCTCTGGTGTTTCCTCACTTCCTCCTTGCAACTCCTCCTTCTTCTCTTTTTTGCGGTTTCTGACTTTTTCTTCCCTGTCTCAATATGACAGTGGAAGCTAAAAACCCTGATTTCATAATTCGGCACATAGGAACTAAATCACTCGGTTGCTTTTATAAGTTTTATGCCACAGAAGTATACCTATGTCTGTCTGCTCTTCATCAGACTCTTAAAACTTTATTGGCCCCATCTGCTCTTTATCATAGTGCACGCTGGCAAGCCGCTTACGCAATCACTCCATCATTTAATGTAATCTGAGCAGATAAGAAGGTGCAGTGTGGTCCAAACCGACATCTGGGTGAAAGTTTTAAGGATGTTGCAGAAGCTCGTCTGTTAATGGAGAAAACTGTAATTGGAACTGTGAGATTAAAAAGACATAATATGTACCAGCGTGTATGAATGGTACCGCAAACCGGCCCAAAATTTTGCAATACAAAAATATGATTTTAACTCTATGTATAAGAGCTATATTTCTGTGTTTTTCCAATTGTTGTTTTCAAACCGTTTATAAATGTGTAATTCTTGTTATAGTCATGTGAAAAAGAAAGTTCACAGGACTCACTGGAGTCCTGAGAAACACTAACTACACACAAAGATTCAGTAGCTTGTAGAACCACCTTTAGCCACGATAACTTGAAATAACCTCTTTTCTATATGACTTTATTTAATTCAATTCGATTCAATTTTATTTATATAGCTCCAAATCAAAACAACAGTCACCTCAAGACACTTTATCAGCGTCTCACATCACTGTGAAGGAGTTTTGGCCCACTCTTTACAACATTGTTTAATTTCATTGAGGTTTGTGGGATTTATTTATGCACAGCTCTCAACCACAGGTTCACCGGGTCAATGCAGCACCTCGATGCTTTTCTTTTTCAGCCATCCTGCTGCAGATTTGCTGCTGTGCTTGGGATTATTTTCCTGTTGCATGACCTAATTTGGGCCAAGCTGTAGCTGTTGGACAGATGGCCTCACATTTGACTCTCGAATACTTTGGTATACAGAGGAGTTCATGGTTGACTGAGTGACTGCAAGGCTGGCTGCAAAACGAGCCCAAATCATCATCCCTCCACCACCGTGCTTGATAGGACGGCTCAGTCATGTGAAAGCTTTCTTTTTCACATGGCTGTATTGTATTAGTTTTAGTTTCTTTTTTTCATGACAGTTCCTCACACTTGTGTTGACAAAATGTCCATATCTTTTTGAATTATGAACCCCATTGTAATTCATTTTGTAAATTTGTTTTTCATTATCTACATTTTTTTCTTTCGTCTTTGTATTTTTTGTCTAGTTTTACTTAATTAGCTATAATCTTGACCCCTGAAGCTGACGCTTTTATTTTGCTTTCAGTACATCAGTTCATGTCATATAATGGTCCAACTTCTAAAAGTAATGTGTAACAGGGAGGCACCCTAGAGAGCTTTAGCGTCATAAAATGGCTTGATTTGATCCAAGAGATGAAATAACAGCGATGAGCCTGCCTGAATACTTAAGAGAGTACTACAGGCGCACGGTCTCATCAGTGGACACATCTCGTTGATGAAGGAGGGGTCGGGAATCAAACCTGCACCGTCAGTGTAGCGCATGGGGGACGCCCTTATCTTCCTCAATGTAGCGGAAACACCCACAGCATGAGAATAAACACGGCCGGGAAGAAGCCTTATTATAGCTAATAACAGACTTAACACGGCATCAAGGGCTGCTCACATTTCCAACAATAAAAATCTTGAGCATAAAGACGCAGAAAAGCGTTTCACTCACCATTTCTTGCTACACTCCAAAACGAGTTCCTGGTAAGAAGCAATGAACTGAAACTTTGAAGCCTTTTTACCAACTCGCTGCAGTCTTTTCCACACCGAAGTCATAACTTCCCGAAATCAAACCCAACAAACAGGAAAATAGAGAAACCCTCCGCTCTACAATACTCCAACTTTATCCGCTGCTTATGCTCCTTATAAGGCTTTCTTCTTCCTCCTCTGCTGCTGCTTCTCATGAACTTCACACAAGCTGCGACTTGCGCTCATTGGCACCAAGTTGAATCACAGACTGACACACGCACAAAGAAAAAAAAAAAGAAAAAAGAATAAATGTCGCCCTGTGCCGAAAAGAAAGAGCCGTAACTGTGAACAGGCAGCTGGGAGGGCAGCAAAGAGGAACCGAATCCGTCCTGTCATTCACACAAGCTTCAAATAATAAGATAGGCGGCTAAAGTTTCAGCCAAACCACTGCAGAAGCTCTCATTGACAACCTGTCTGTGACTTTCTGTCAGTAATCCACATGTGGAGACAGCGCAGCTAACTCAAGCCTGGGGTTCTTGTAATATAGGTCTGCTTCCTCTAGAGTTAGTTCACCCTCCCTTTTTTCACGGGTGACAGCAGCCAGTAACAGAGAGACAGGCAGAGGATATGCAAAGTGATACAGAGGTATGCAAACTGCTTTATCTTGCTGCTTGTGTGGAGGTACTGAGGTAACAGTCCTCAGTTATACCTATACAGACTTTGATCCTGGCTATCTGGAACAGTCTTATCTGACATTGCACTTAATCAGCCATTCAAACTCTCCTGCAGGCTGAAAGACATGCAGCCTCTCAGACACTGTGTCTTGACATTGCTGTTTTCAAATTGGGTTTATAACTGAAGTCACTTCCTGAGTTTGAGCTGCGTCATCCAATGCTCACCCAGGAAAGTGTGTTTCATGCAGTTAGAGGAATAGTTTCCACTCAAGCGAGCCAATGGACTCTAGTCCAGTGTGTGTGTGTGTGTGTGTGTGTGTGTGTGTGTGTGTGTGTGTGTGTTGTGTGTGTGTGTGTGTGTGTGTGTGTGTGTGTGTGTGTGTGTGTGTTTGTGTGTGTGTGTGTGTGTGTTCAAGCTAGGTCAAGGCACAGGGATTTTCCTCAGTGAGAGCAGGAGTGTATTTATAGGTGAGAGAACAGGGATTGATGGATGGACAGAGGCAGCTGAGGTAGAGGAGTGTGGGGCAGCAGCAGGGGGGGAACAACACTCTCATGACTCAGTATTGGGCAAATGTTACTCTTTGGGTCCAGTATTCAGCACTGCACTATAGCTCTCAGTACCTCTGCCCACTCCTTCTCCAAACATCCACACACACACACACACACACACACACACACCTAATAGCCTGCAGTGTCATCTCCTCTCCTGATTTGTTAATTGATGCTCTCTGCAGCCTGTAACACTCGTTTTTGTCTACTTTAAATACCCGACTGCTGTTCGGTCTCTTCTACTTTAACATAAGTGTTTCATTTCTTCTGTTGTTGCTTTCATTTGTGGAATGTGTTTTTGCTTTTCTTTCTCTTTGCACATTTGGGTTATTTCCTGGCTTTAGGAACTTACCTCACCAGCCATTGTACTGCAGCTCCACCACTGACAGCTTATTATTGCCCTTCGCAGCGCTCCCTGCTGTCAACACCACTCTGATGTCTATTTATTTATCAGTCACCCACTGTTGAATTTACTGTAACTGTATCATATGACACTAAAAGCAATAACGAGGCTTACATATTACATCTATAGAGGTGGGCAGTGAGAAGTAGCAATATAAAAATCCACATTTACATTGAGCCTAAAAGGCCAAACTGCAAGACCACTGTGGTGACGGATGAGATAGAACACACACACACGCACATACACACACACTCGCACGCACGCATGCACACACACACACAAACCTTCAGCCCAACTGTCCCTTAGACTGACAGAGAGACATATTCTAACAATATCCACAACATGTGCTGATTATAGATAGAGAACAGGATGAGACTTTCTTCTCAGACATCTCTCCAGAGAACATGGTTTTCCCCACGCTGCAGCCGTGCAGGATCACTTCAGAGGAGGCCTGCAGGAGCTCTCTCTTGACTGAAGACAGTGTGTCCCCTGTTGGTCATATTTGGCAATACCACCCCCTGGCTGCCTTTAACTAAATGCAGGAATAATATTAATGTCTGTGGCAGACACTGCAGTAATACTCCAAGATTGCATAATTCCATAACAGGTTGTCTTTGAAAAATTGTGGTAATGTAACAGACTGAAGTAAGTAAATCTTGGACAAATCAGACATAAAATAAATAATGTCTAAAACTCTAAGGATGTGACTAAACGTTTCCACAGCATTACATTTGATTAGGAATACATAAAAGTGTCCTGTTCAACACGAAAAACAACTAAATGTAATTTTATAAAGATTTCCTCCTTATATTTGCGTCAGTATGTGTTCACAGTCAAAAAAAAATATCACACAATCAGCGACAATTATCGATTAATATCAAGTCCAAAATATTTCAAGATTAATCTGTATAAAAGATTCATGAAACCATAAACTGCATGCCTGCATTTGCAGACATGTGCCTAGTAGCTCATTTTCATAAACAAACAAGAAGCACAATAAAGATCCACATGCTGCAAACAGCTGATCTGAACTCTCTCTCTTGATTTTCTTCTTGCAGCAGTTGTTGCCAGTTCTCCTACAACACTGAAGACGTCACAGTGAGTGCACAATAGATGCTATACTTTTGCTTGAAGCAGCACGCACCTTTTGCTGGAGGATGATTTTTACCAAGTTGCTCATTTCTGGACCGCACGCAGATCAGAAAACCTTAATGTTACTGTTACCGGCAAGATAACAAGTTTTACAACTTTATGTATGTAAATTCAAGTAATCTGAGGCTAAATTTAAACCTAAAGCAGTTCAGCAAAGTCTTATAAGAGGAAGCGAAGGCCACTTAAGTGGTTATGTTATAAACTTCCCCTCTGACATTACAAGCCACATCAGGAGAACGGCAAATAAAGCTGTCTTGGATTGAAAGACTGCCATGTAGACAGATTTCCTTTTAATGGGCACTAATTTTGGAGCTTAAAAAAGAATAAAGAAAAGTCTACATGCTAGTGAAATTATCCAGACAAGAAATACATGTATGAAAGTAGAGTCAAGTTCTAGGTCAGTCAAGGTATTGCATGTGTGTGTTCATCAGAGAATATGAAAGGGGTCTTTGAGCTGGTGTTCCCTGGGTTTACTGTTGGGTGAAGGGAGAGATGAGGAGGAGGAGAACAACGTTGTGCCCTTCTTAGCTTTCTCCTCTCCCTCCTCCATTATCAGTACTCAGAGGGATTGGACAGAGCAGACGAGCCCTTGTAGTACTGCTGGAAAGTCTCAGGGAGAGACCACAGAATAGAACAGAGACATATGGAACTGATGAAGACCATCCTGGAACACAGAAGAGTAAAACATCTGTTCCTGACACTTAAAAAAAAGAAGGCAGAAAAAATAAACAACTTTAGCTCAGGTTTCACTTTGAGATGCTGTTATGAAGTCATTAGAATGATGGACTTATATTAAGTGTTTTCAACATGGCACATTAGTTTAATTGCTGACTCTAAATTGACTGCAGGTGTGAAAGCAAGGTAAAGGAAGTGCACAGAATAAAGTACTGTATATATATTATATATTCCTATATATATGAAAATGTGAATGTGCCTTGTACTGTAGAGCACTTTGAGCAGTCAGTGCATATAGAAACTAGAAAACTGCATGTAGATTTCAGAGATTTAGACTTCTGGTTACCCTAATGAAGACTTAAATCAAGGTTACAGAATGAGACACATTACAGAACAGATGATATTTGTCTCAATGCAGTCATGTTTAATTTAAGAAAGCTGAAAGAATAAGAAACCAAAGAATGCAGAAAGAACCGCCCAGTTAAAGGTCTTGAATATTCTGCAGCAGCCACACCTGAAAAAGATGGTTAAAAACTGCTTAAAAGCATTAAATACAAAGATAAAATGGCTGTTTAGTTTACACACTTTCTTCATTTGAAGCCAGTGCACAAAAAAGCCAGGCATGAGTTTCTAAAAGTAATCACCACCAGACTTAACATACATACCTAGACTTATGAGTGGCTTATCATCCCCCCAATCTTATGCTGTGACTGCCGCCTCTGCTTCTGCTGTCCATGTGCTGCCAAAAACTGACTTCCAATATTTATTGAAAAATGCCTGTGTTTTTAAAATTGTTGCAAATGACTTGTTCAATTATAATCTGTCAGACACATTTCTAATAAATGCATTAAAGTCATTCTGAGCCAAAACATTCCTGTCACAGGGTATAACCTGCAATCAGTTTTTGGCAAAGTGACTTTTATACAGTATGTCCTTTATTTATAGAAAGAAAAACTCTCTTCGAGATTAAAAATGGGCAGCAGAAATTGCAACATAATAGTTCTATAAAGATATTTTCAGTGGCTAAAAATAGATAAAATTTCTGTTTTATCATCACAGAACACAGCTGCCCCGTCCGTAGGAGTAACTAATGCCGGCCTTTTGTTGTTGTTTGTTTTGCATCTTCTCCTTTAAGCGGGAGCCTCGAGACAGCCTCCTGCTTCACCCGCGGACACGATTGCCTCGAGTTTCAGGCCAAAGACACTGACACTGGTTTCTTTAAATACTACTCTAGCTCAGTTGAGCAACAGCTCTCGCTGTCCGACACTACCAACAAGGCCACAGACAGCCTATTGCATTATGGGAACTATAAACACGTGCTTCTTTTATTGTGTCAATTAAAGCCCAGAGCAGCCTGCGGACAATAACTGAAACTTACGTTGAGACGATGCAAAAGGACCGTAGATGTAATTTAAAAGTGAAAACAGAAAAGCTGTTAACATGTTTATTTTGTACTTGCATCAACAAATCATTCTCAAATTAACAAACTATGTTCTGATGTAATTTTATGCCCCTCTGAACCACTTTAAATTACCTTGTGCCTAATGATGCTGCATATGGTTTTTCCTCTTTACATGTGGCGCCTTCTTATGAAAATAAACAAGGTGCAGAGCTCCTGAACAAGAAAAGCTTTATTGTGATACATTATTAGAACTCTTTTGCTACTTTGATCAACACTGAAGCTGGCCTTCCCTCCATTTATCTTGCACTTTATCAACATATAGAGTATATTTGCTCTCAGTTTGTTTTTCAAAGTATTATGTCTGACTCCTGAATGCTGTGCACTCTCATCGAGACATTAATGAACCACCTGACCATCACCATTAAGCATCAAATACATATACAACAAAAACTTCCCACAATCAAGATCTTTGCATTGCCAGAGGATCAGAGACAACAGAAATTGAGTCAGACTGAGCTGCGCACAGAAAAACGCAGCTGGATCTGTGTGACGATACAGGGCCACATTAAAGGAATGATGCATTTGGCAAAATACTGACATGCTATAAGTCTAATAAAAGATACTGTGTGCCTCTTTTCCACCAACATGTGACTAGTGTGGAGCCAGTTCTGCCTTGGTGCAAAAATGATAACCATTCCACATTTCCACAGGCTTGAGAATTGAATGTTACGTGAGGTTAAATGGAGGAAGAAAGGGTAATTAACCACAGAGGACAGAGTGCTGGCTGCATCAGCAAAATTGGTGAATATCTGTCGACAGTCCCTCCAGCAGACACTGACATCAGTAGTTTCAACTCAGGGTCCAGTATTTTTGTGGCGCTGTACCAAAAAGCTGGCTGTCTTTCAATGGAAATGCATTGAAGCATGCGTAGGTGGTAGCCATTTTTGGATCAACTGGCATTCATTTCTGTTTTGTATAGACTAATGCGTATTAGAAGAATTGAATTGCTGAATGGGTTAAATTTATTATGTGATTTGATGAATCTAAGTTGTAACTTCCAAAAGGGCAAAAAGTCAAATGAACATGTAACATTTCTGCCAGCTATATAACTACATTAATCCAAGAGAAACCGGTGCACTTTTGACTTTATAATCCTATTTTCAGAATATTTTCTGACCAATTCTGAATTCTCTCTAAACAAGGATTCAGCCAAAAAGGGAGAAGCTGAACCAGAGTCATTATTCCAAGACAGAGGCAAGTAGAAACAGTGCTCCTTTTACTCCAGGGTTTCAGCCAGTCAGCTGTGGCTACTGGCTGACCTCCTTGAGGCTGCGCAGCGAATTGGCACAGCTGGTGATGAGGCTGCAGAGCTGGATACTTGCCTCCAGTGAGGCTGAACCTTGTAACTGGTTAGTGGCCCAACGAAGTTTGGTGAGAACAGCTTCCTCGGCTTCTTGCAAAACAAGCCGCTGGGCAGAGCTCTGTGGAGTAACTGAGGGACGAGTTGGTGCCAGGACTGCAGTGGAGGCAGGAGTTGAAGGAGGAGGGACAGCAGGTGGAGGCAGAGGAGTCCTTCCACCTGCGGCAGCCCCCTCACAGTGCTCTGGTCTGGGCTGAGGAACGGACATGTTTCCCTGACTGCTGCTGGGACTTTCATTGAGTTCAGGAGTATGGGACGGTGCAGGGGACTGGGATGCGAGCTGCCTTTCCCTCACCTGGGACAAGGCGGCCTGTGGATTCAGGGCTGAGAAAAGGAAGAAAGGGGAGAGAAATTAACAACAACTGAGCTAAAAATAAATGAATAAAAATCAATAATAGAAAAGATGAGAGATTATTTACATGGAAAACATTAGATTATGTGATTTCTGCATACCAGGGTTGTCTTTGTCAATATCAGAGTCCAGCTCTTGGCAAGAGACGCAGTAGTTTTTCTGCTGTCTGTCCTGAAGAAGAATAGTCTGAAAAACACACCAACATAAATTACACCACCTGCTAACTAGGGCATATCATACTGTCCATAATAATACCAGTATAAATTTTTACATTTTACAATATCACTAATATATCGACACCATGTGGTTACGTTCCCTGGTACAAACACTAATGACGCACGGCCAGACATGTCTGAAAGCAAGAGCTGTGTGTCAGTCTTTGATGGTTCAGTACCCAAAAAGGGAGCTACTTCAACAACCTCCAAAGCAGCACAATGCTTTGCAAAATATGCAAGAAAACTGTCACCACTAAACTTGTTTCAAAACATGAGGTAAAAGTGCACCATTTAGCACAACCACACTATGAAGTCGCACCAGGAGGAGACATTAGCAGCTGACGATGTGACAGCTTTGACTCTATCGAGCATCGCTGGAGCACTACGATGGATGGAAATTACTGATGCAGTTACATGGTGGAAAAGGAGGGCTTTAACCCTCTGCACGACATAATTGGCGCGGTCATCTAACATGTTTCTACTACCGTTTGTGTATAAAAACACATTTATACATACTATATTTTAACATATTTGAATGATAGTGACACTTAGCAATAAATAAGTAATAAAAAACTTGTCAATTAAATATTTTGTAGTCTGCTTTTTACTCCCGAGTCACCTCAAAAGCTCCAGTCAGTGTTCATCTGTAGTGAGCGTGAGCTATCAGATCACTGTTTACCTCAGCTGTCAATATGCAGGGTGAGAAGCATCCTTGTCTATTTACTCTAGAGGAGGCTGTAAAAATTTGTGAAAGGAGTCTGATATGACATAAAAAAGTGGTATCGTGCCATCCCTAGTTGTGAATGAGGCAGATAAAGAGGAGTAGCTTCTGGAAGAAAGCATTCCCAGAAGAGTTGCTGTTAGGGCTGCAACGATTCCTCGAGTAACTCAAATGATTCAATTATAAAAAAATCCTTGACACAAATTTATTCCTTTGATGCATCATTTAAACTCTGCAGCGCTCAGGTGTCTCCACGTAAGCGCGAGCGTTTCACCTGCATTAAGGTGCTCGCCTCGCAACTGGAGGGTCGCTGGCTCGAGTCCCTGGCTGTGCGCATGCTGTCGTTGTGTCTGTGGGCAAGACACTTAACCCACACTGCCTAAGTGTGAATGTGGTTGTGTGGTTTGTGTGGTGGCCGTAGGTGCAAATTGACAGCCATGCTTCTGTCACACTGCTCCAGGGCAGCTGTGGCTACATTAGTAGCTTACCAACACAAAGTATGATTGAGGTGTGAATGAATAATGCCTGAAATTGTAAAGCATCTTTGAGTGTCTAGAAAAGTACTATATAAGACTAAATCATTATTATTATTATTATAAGTCTAAATGCCTTAGTTTAGGTTGTATATATACACCTTATTATATCTGACATTACTGCTCATTAATAAAACAAAAGTATTCCTTACCAGATTATTCGATTAATCGATGGAATAATTGGTAGAATATTTGATTAGTAAAATAATCGATAGTTGCCTTTATAGCTGCAAAGGGTGGGCCGACATCCTATTAAATCCTATGGATTAAGAATGGGATGTCACTCAAGTTTATATGCATGTGAAGGCAGATGAGTGAATACTTTTGTTAATATAGTGTAGATAGTCTGGATGGAAGAATGGAGAATGCCCATCACTTTGTTTGCACTTATAAATGCTGCTGCCTGCGAGCTGCAATCACCAATCAAAATCAGAATTTTTTTTGTATTGTCATAAACATAATTACTGCATATTTCCTTGAAATACCCAGATCTAATTTTGGGGCTAAGGATAACCCTGACAAACGCAGCAGTGTCATGCTTCACTCACCCCACACACTTCGCAGCACTCTCCCAGCATCTTGTACCCTTTCAGCAGGTAGTCTCCCATCAGCTTGCTGATTTTGTCTTGTCGCTCCCTGCGAGCTTGGATCACCTTCATCTCTGCTTCTGTTGGAGGCTCCCACTCAAAGTCCTCTTCATCTGCAGGTCAGTAACAGCGAGAAGCTTTAATTTCTTTACTCCCCTTTTTTTACTCTTTTTCAACGCTTTAGCGTTATAAACGGTCCTAAGCACTACTGTAACCTGTGCATACATGTTACCTACCTCTGCTTTTAGTTCGCCTTTTCGGCGGGATCATTACAAGTCTCTTAGACACTGTTTTAAAAGTGTGAATATCAGAGCCGAACTGCTCTGCTAGGAAATTATGACAAGCTAGCTAGCAAACCAGCCGGGCTACCATCTGGCTAACAACACGTTTACGTTGGCAGCGACAAATTTAACAAAAATAAAGTAACACACAGGAACATCTTCAACAAAACTACTTTCTGTTTTTAAAATAAAATACAGACAATAACAGAAATGTCAAAGTCAGCTTTGTTTTTTTTAAATAACAAGTTCACAAACCTCCATTCAAAGCCATGTTTCTTCAGTGCTACACGTTGTACGCGATGACGTCAGAGTCGTAAGGTGACGCTCCGCTTCTTCTTCGTTCGACAACTATTTGTGCAGAGTCGCCTGCCTCTAGCGGACGGCTTTCCCGCGCTTATGTGGTAGCAATACCGCCACCGTATGGTGATAAGTAAAAGTGAACAAATAGTGCAAAGAGTTTTAGCTAAAGAAAATCAAAAGGCAGTGGACTCCGTGGACTTTTTATTTATTTATTTATAACTATTTAATTAATTTATGGGTCAATATCACCAAAAAGTGCCTCTGGGACACTATGATTTGTCCCCCAAAAAGTTACAATTTCCCAAATAAGTTCATATCCATTATATCAAGTTGACCTTAGGCTGTTGTAAATGCATGTTGGTCAAGATCCCACACATTTTATGAATTTACTGCAAGCAGATAAACAATGAGCACATCGTAAAATATGTCCACCCTGTCAAGGACAAAGTCAAAGGGAAATAAATACATTTTTATAACAAAGTGCTATTTTAGTAAAGTTTTAATAGCTATTTTGTCCCTTGCTCAATAATAATATTTAGTTGGTAAAATAAGTCTTTTGAAAATAGTGAAATAACTGCAAATTGTTGTGTCTTCAGATATTTTGCAATGGTAGTGTTTTCTTTTTAAATAAACTTTCTAAAAACAGCAATCTGATCAGTTTTTCAAACAGTATTATTTGTTAGTGACTGGTTTATTAGGAAACTGTGAACAGCTTATACCAACTTGTGGTCATAACTTGATTATTTTCAAAAAGCTGAAAAGTTACAGGGTCGACCATGACAACAGGTGGACAGTGACATGACAGGGTGAAAAAGAATGTTAACTACTGACATGAGTAGATTTATTAAGAGCTTTCTCAACAAAGGTGAACCTTGCAAAACATAACTATGAACATTCATTAGCTTTTTGCATCACAATTAAAATATATAATAAGGTCTAATATGGCAAAAGGAAGTGTATGACAAATTGCTAAGCTCCTCTGAGACTCACTTCCTGTTTAAGTTCTTTATTGTATCGGTAAGCAACCTCTCCTCTGCATTTTTGTCTTAAGTTGTGTGACTGTTTGCTTGTGCCCAGTTCTCATTTGACTAACATAATCTTGTTACTCTTTTTTTTAAAATCTCAGTTGTACTGATGTACTTTCACCCACATTAAGTTAAGTCAGCAGGATACTCGGCTCTCTTCTTAGAGTATCCAACAATGGCTGAGGCATACATTTGAAGCTTGTACTTCCTGACTTTTGATATCAACTGCTTCTCTTTGTCTTCAAACTCTTTCCCCTTGAGAGCATTGCCTGAAATGCAAAATAACTGTTAATGTAAAACAGCTGACTACATTACATTTTATAAAGATCACATGGTGGATCATCAGGTAGCAAAGTTCTTGATTGTTAAAGGAGACTTCATTCCATTTTTAAATATATTTTGAATTTCTGAAATCGTTTTCTATTAATCAGCTTTTCCTCTGACAGAGTGGGCATGTTAAGCTTGACAACATCTAACTACAAACACAAGGACATGAAAATTAAGAAATATAAGTGTAGCTACTCACTGTAGTTGCAGCAGTTGTTTCAACCTCGCCTGAAGAAAGACAGATTCGGGGTGGTGATCTAACCGATTTCATCATTTGGTTTCTTAAAGAGGCAATTACCCCATGATGACAGGGTGGATGGCCATTCTAGGGACGTGCACAAAATGTTCAATAAAATAATAAAAATAGAGACAAAAAAAATCAGAATGGTGTGTTTTACCCAAGAATTTGGTAAGAATAATAAGAACATTTAAAAAGTATTTTCATTTAGTGCCATTTAATTCCTTATTACACTGCGTGAAAGGAGCAGATCAGCATGTGGGACATAGCAAAAGCAGATACATCCAACCACTACTACTAATTTATTGATTCTGATGAGGACACCAAAAGGTATTTTATAGTGATATTCACCCTTATATGAGAGAGGGCTGTGGATTTTTTAACCAGATTGTTTAACACAGTCTTGGAGAGTGAGAGGATGCCTTTGAGAGCTCCTGATAGGACTCCAGTCCTTCCTTTCGCACATACAGAGGAGGTTTGCTAGTGTTATCGTGAATGTCTATCTAGAATAGTCCTCTGGCCAAAAGTGTAGTGATCTGCTCTTATGATAGGAATCAAAGAAATTAATATAGAAAAAAGCTACCAGAGAACAACAACAAAACTGAACTGAAGAAAGAAAGAAAACATTATAAACATTATAAACGATTTTATTGTATTTTGGGATGTTTCATGTGTACAGTCTAAACCATAATCCAGTACATTTCACATGAAAAAACACATCACTCAGAATAATGAATGAATGCGTCACAAATAGTGAGAAGCACATCAACTTTTATGGATTTCACTCTGATTTTATTTATTGCCTTCCAGTCACATCCTGCAAACAAGTGGAGGATAATCAGAATATGCTGCTACAGAAGTCTCGGGTGTCTAAATGCTGGATACTAATGTGCAATCCAAGCATTCTCTCTACAGCTAAATTACATTAATTCAACAACATAACAACAAAATCTGCAAGAGAACTGATGTTACATTTGTATACATGTCGGTGGTGTGTTTGAAAAGTTGATGTCTTCCGTTGCTCTGTTGTGATTTGGTGTCAGGGCAACAGTCGTGCTCTTTCATCTTTGTTGTTGTCACTTTTGTTGTGTTCCTGTCTTTCTGTGGGTTTCTCTTCCGTGTCCAGGGTAACATCCTCTCTAGAGAAGGAAACAGAAGGAGAAGTTACACCACAGCAGTATATATATATATATATATATATATATATCTATATA
>JAVDPK010001458.1:147620-173288 GCA_034780415.1 Cichlasoma orientale | reverse complement strand
GTAAAGTAAAAATACTCAAAAATTGTACTTAAGTACAGTACTCAAGTAAATTTACTCCGTTACTGTCCACCACTGGTTATAATTAACATTCAGGTTCAGATACGTGAGAATTGTAATTAATATATGATAAATATAAATTAAATATAATATTTTGCGCGGGCTTCGGTAGTTTCAGCTTGGTCAGTTCATTGGAAACAATAAGCTGAACTGATTAATCACTGTTTAGTCTGGTTAAAGGAATAATGTTAATGTGGACACTGTGTGCGGCGCAACCGCAAAGCGGCCAACTTCATTTGGCTTTGACGTCAGGTAAAACACACCCCACCATCCTGGTCCCGAGCAAGTGCATCTGCTGAGGTGCGCACTCAGCGCGCCGCTCTGCCTACCCGGACACTGCAGTGGAGGTTACGGTGCCATCGCTGCGGCTGCTCGTTCCCGACACCACGTCCCGCTGCAGACTTTCCGGGTAAAGAGCAGAACAAGGGAGCGCTAAAAGCCATGGCCGAGTCCAACCCGCTACGGGGGTTCCCCCGTCTGCGCCGGGCCGCGGTAAGATCTGCCGGGAGGTGGGAGGCTTTAAACGGGGTGGCGAGAAGGAGGATGCTGCAGCGGAGAGATAGACGAGCTTTTCTTAAGACTGTTAGGTGCTGCGACACAGGCTGGGATGTGTTCTCATTGCATTAGGTATTTAACATGCCTCCCGGTTAAGAAAAGGGTCGCACTCGGATGGCAGTTCAATGTTAAGAGTCTGTGTCGGGGACCAGGACAGGCCAATGACAAATGTTTGGGCTGCAACTGCAGGTGCGGAACAACAAGGGGCTGTATCAGCTCCGACACTGCAGTCTGCAAATATAGAGTGTGATCAAGTTGTGCAGCTTTATGTAACAGAATTTGGTACCTATGTATTTCAAATACTCGCATAAGTCTTAGTGCATCTGTTCAGTGCAGATATGCCTACAAGTCTGCAGCTATCAAGTTACCTCCATCATGTCTGCTGTATTAGTAAATATCAAGAGAGATCTCTAATTTCTAATGTGTGCAGAAGAATGGTCTGTGTGTTTGGTGTCCAAAAAAGCCCCACAGCTATAGTTGATAACAATCTTACTGGCTTTTACTGAGTAAAAGCATAATGAGATCTCCTTGAGGTTTGCTTGTGTATTAGATCACACTGTACACATCAGAAGATGAGCATGTGAAAACAGTGTATCATAAGTCACAGATAATATAGATATAGAAGTTTTCCCCATAGTTAATAACTCCTCAGCCTCATATTATCTGAACCAGCACACAGGAGAGGGGAGCTGGATAACTGGACAAGATGGAAGACTTGTGAAGAAAAGGGTGAACACACTTGATTACTAACCCTGTAACATCTGGAAAAAGTCACAATTCTTGTGACATCTTTGCATTTGTCCAGAGCGTGAAGTTTACAGTCTGTGGTGTGTGGAGAGGAATGCGAGGGCATGCAGATGGATGACAGGTGATGTGACAAAAGAGCAGAGTGAGTCAGAGGAGCTGACCGTCAGACCTGCTGAAGTGCTGCAGAGGCTGAAAGACTTCCCAGATTGACACAGAGGGATGCTGAGGCTGTGTTGAGCTTTGCTGGGCTTCACGGCAAACAGCACTCAGCTGCCAGTGACTCTGAATGACTCCTCTGACTTATCTCATCCCTCTCACACTGTAGTCTTCTGACAGGGATAAATCTCAGTTTACCACATTGTTACGCTGACACTAATGTTCCCCAGATCATTTTGATCTATAACACTTGAAATTGTAGTTGGTTCACATTTCTGAATAAGGCTGGTTTAGACTTCATTTAAAACCTTTATAATCCACCTAGTGGTAGCTAATTGCACTGGCCCAAATCAAGTACTTACCAGAAATGAACTGCTGTGCTTGTACATGAGTCCTTTTTGCTAATTAGATATTCGATTTGGAACATGTTGCAGCAAGTTTTTTTTTTTTTTTTAAATTCTGGGGTTATCAATCTGTGGGATGAGCCCCCTTAGCAGGGCATAAAACCACAGCACAGAGTGCGCATGAACAACAAGGGAGAAATATGGAGTGCAAATACATTGAATGACTGATTTACGCAGGGAAAATAAAGAATTTTATGATGCTGATCTTTATTTCGCAAACATTTTACATACCAATCATTTTTTATGATTCTTAATAAAGATGAGGTAGGTGTGAAGTTTTTTAAGAGGGGGAAATGCCAGAAAAAGTTTCAGATCTGCTACTCATCTATTGAAATGAATGATATACTTTGTGTTTTCAGACCTCATTTCCAGGCAATCTACATTTGATCCTGGTGCTCAACCCCAGCAGTTTGTTAAGCTCTGCCCCCAGTCCATCATCAAGCACTGACCTGGGCTTCCGCTTCAGCCAGGATGACTTTCTGTTAAAGATGCCGGTGAGAGAAGGGGATTAAGAATAGAGAATTCTGGGAAAGGCACACTCATGTGCATGCATATTTGATATCGTCACCTTTTAAAATGTCAGATGCAGTGCAGCGCTGGCCAGCTAACTGCGAAATGCCTTGTGTTTGTGCTTTCCAGGTGGTGATGCTGCGTTCAGTTGGTGACCTGCTGCGCTACATCGATGAAAATCACTTGACAACAGACTTCACTGCAAAAGTGCAGTTCTGCCAAAGCGACTGGGTCGTCCTCCGCACAGTACGCACTTCAGATACCAGATAATCCAACACATCTCGGCATGCTTTCTGTTATGCTAGCTCACCACTCTGTTAGCACAAGATGCACACTTCCTGACATAAGGGCAAGTGTGTCTGCTGCTAAATTTATCGGGCCGTGATATCTTATTGTGTGAATGTAGGACGCTGTCTTTATAAAAGGAGATATATGCTCAGCCTTCATTACCAATCTGTGAAAAACTAAGTATATCCTTACTGCTTCCATAGGAATTAAGAGGTTAGTGTGAGCACCTCAATAAAAGGAGAGGTTTTGGCAGTTTGTTGGTCTGGAGCATTCAAGTGTTTGTTAACACAATGCCACATTCTTCCCAGGAGTGCACAGCTTAGGTCAGACTGTGCAATCCTCAGAGAAGCTGCATAAAACCCAAGAACTACATCTCACACTCTACAGGCTTCAGTTGGCATGTTAAATGTTAAAGTTCATGACAACACAATTAGAAAAAAGATCAAACAAGTAGCCAATCCTTCTGTGGCAACCCTTCCAAACAACTTTTTTGGAAGGGTTGCCACGAGCAAGCCTCTTCTCTGTAAATAGAACATGGAAGCATGGCTTAGGTTTGCAAAGTTGCATCTGAACAGAACAAAAGACTTCTGGAACAATGTTGTTTGGGGAGATGAGACCAAAGTGAAGATTAGCACCATGCTTTGCAGAAACCAAACACAGGTCCTGTGTCTTGTTTTGCAGCCAAAGGACTTGGGCACTATGCAGTCAATGAGTCCCCCATAAATTCCTCTGTATAGCAAAGTGTTCTGGAGTCAAATGTGAGGCCATCAGCTAAAGCTAGGCTGAAACTGGGCCATGCAACAGGACAATGATCCCAAGCACAGCAGCAAATCTACAACAGAATGACTGAAAAATAAAAGAATCGAGGTGTTCAGACCTCAACCTGATTGAAATGCTGTGGTGGGACCTTAAGAGAGCTGTACATAAACAAATGCTGCAAACCTCAATGAACTGAAGCAACGCTGTAAAGAAGAGTGGGCCAAAACAATGTGAGAGACTGATAAAGTCACTTAGAAAACAGTTGCTTGAAGTTATTGTTGCTAAAAGTGGTTCTGCAAGCTGAAAACTTTCTTTTTCACTTGATTTTACACCTAATTTTGAGAATCAGCAAAAAGACTGAAATTTCATTATTTATGTTTTTCCCTTTTCTTTTGTCTTTTTTTTTGGTGAAAATGTGTGTGTGTTCCTGTAGGCCATTGAGACCTTTGCAGTGACAGTGAAAGAGATTGCCCAGCTGCTGCAGAGCTTTGGATCAGAGCTGTCGGACACCGAACTTCCAGATGAAGCTAATGCCATCGAATTCTTGCTGCACTCACACACACACCGATACCGACAGATGAAGGTGTTGTTTAACTCTCAGCCATTCCAAGCCTCTCCTCCCTGCTCCTCTCAAGACTGTGTCTTTCAGTTTCTGTGCTTAATTATTCTTTTTTTTCTTTTATATTGCATGCATCTAGGATGATATCAGGAGTGTGCTGAAAGAAGGACGCCTCCTTCTGTCAAACCTGGAAACTGTTAAGGCTTCGAAAAGAGATGCAGAGGATGAGAGGGAAATACAAGCAGATATGCACACTGTTCAGAGGTACAGCATCAGTGAATATGGAGTATGAGAGATACAAAATATACTCAGTGAACACTACCTTTTCCATGTTATTAAGTCTTTTTTTAGTAGCTAGTTGGTTTCATGCATGCATGTGTGTTTCAGGCTCCTGGCACAACTTGGAGATATGGAGGAGGCATTCGATGGCTTCTTTGAGAAACACCACCTGAAGATGCAGCAGTACCTCCAGCTGCTGCACTATGAAAGTAGTTTCCAGCAGGTGCGATAAATGGTGTTGGCATCTTTCCAGGAGTTGTAGTAGTTCATGATCTGCGTTACACTGTCTTGTATTTGGTATCGTGTGTGTAGATGGAGGAGGTCCTGCAGCGGCTTTCTGCCCAGGAGAAGGAGATTGCCTCTTTGGGAACCACAGTGGTTCAGACAGAACAGCTACTTAGAGACCTGGATACACTGGACAGACATGCACAGGTAACAAACAGGCACACACATGATTAAAGTCTCACATGTGGTTTGATGAAATTGGCCAAGCAGGCCAAAATGGATATGTGCTTATCCAAAATAGGATTTCTTTTCCATCAGCAGTCATTTACATGTATGAGGGAAGCCTAAAGGCAAAGATAGCACACCTCCCTGCTCTTCCATGCTCATACACTGTACTGCCAAAAGTATTCACTCAGCCATCAAATCATTGAATTCAGGTGTTCTAATCACTTCCATGGCCACAGGTGTATCAAACCAAGCACCTAGGCATGCAGACTGCTTCTACAAGCATTTGTGAAAGAATGGGTCGCTCTCAGGAGCTCAGTG
The DNA here is from genome assembly GCA_034780415.1 of Cichlasoma orientale. NCBI lineage: Eukaryota > Metazoa > Chordata > Actinopteri > Cichliformes > Cichlidae > Cichlasoma > Cichlasoma orientale. The sequence continues at coordinate 168,203 of JAVDPK010001458.1, read as the reverse complement.
AATTCCAGCATGGTAACGTGATGGGATGCCACCTGTGCAACAAATCCCGTCGTGAAATTTCCTCACTACTAAATATTCCACAGTCAGCTGTTAGTGGTATTATAATGAAGAGGAAGTGATTGGGAAAGACAGCAACTCAGTCAAGAAGATGCTTCAGCATGGACAATGTCATACTCCCAACTTTGTGGGAACAGTTTGGGGATGGCCCCTTCCTGTTCCAACATGACTGCACACCAGTGCAGACATGGATTTGCAAGTTTGGTCTGGAAGAACTTGACTGGCCTGCACAGAGTCCCGACCTCAACCTGATAGAACACCTTTGGGATGAATTAGAGCGGAAACTGCGAGCCAGGCCTTCTCTCCAACATTAGTGTCTGATGTTGGACAAGACATCAGTGTCTCATCCAACTTTGGAAAAATGGTCAAAAATTCCTATAAACAATCTCCTAAACCTTGTGGAAAGCCTTCCCAGAAGAGTTGAAGCTGTTATAGCTGCAAAGGGTGGGCCGACGTCTTGTTACACCCCATGGATTAGAAATGGGATGTCACACAAGTTCATATGCATGTGAAGGCAGATGAGCAAATCATTTTGGCAGTATAGTTTATATATGAAAAGCCTGCAGGCCGGGCGAGCAGCAGCAGTCAGCCTCCCAAAAAAAAAAAATACAGTACCAGGCAAACCTTCCTTCCCGTCCATACACATAGGAAGCCTGAGGCAGGGAGAGCAGCAGACCAAGTCATTTCAATGGTGTCTGTAACTGTGTTTTATACCCATAAATTATATGCTGGCCATGAGCTACCGAAACCAGTTGGCTTTGGCACAACCTAGCATTCCCCCGATTCATCCAAACTTCAGATGCATGCACTTACTTCAAATCATCGTGAGAACAGTCAAGGATGTGGTAGTAAAGTGCAATTTGTGTTCAGGCCAGAAACAACTATGAACTCCAGCAAACATGATATATCTCTCCAAGCACCTGCAAAGACAGTCTGCTAGCATAAAGCTAGAATCAAAAGACCTCCACACACAGAATGACCTCAGGGGTTGAAGTAGGATTTGGCAGGTGGGGGAACCCTAAGGTGTATTGGTGCCATGTGGGGAAAAGAATTACTTAGAAATAAGTCACGTAGTATTACATATAAGTAATCCGATATTCACTGCTCTTTGCCGTTTAGCCAGCTGAATTCAACAAGTGAATCTAATCACCATTGTCATTTTCAATATAAATTGATGTTTAAAAAAATTTACACCAGTGGAAACAGCAGTATAGTAATAGAAATATTAACCGTGAAAAATGCAGGGCCCAGACACAAATCAACAAAATGCAAGCCTTTTATTTTCATCTTCCAAATGGTGCATAGATAAAAACAATGAGGGTGGGGAAAAAAATTATATGAGAAAACTAACCTTCAGGGTTAAAGAAGAAGACACTAAAAACGAAAGGATTAAATAACTTAACGCTGACACATAAGACACCAGTAAATTTGGTATGTTTGCACTTAAAAACTCCGAAAACGTGTCTCTGTGTGAATCAGGAGGAGATGGCTCGTGCCCAGGTGTTGATTCTGCATGGCCACCAGTTGGCTGCCAACCACCACTATGCCCTGGCACTCATCATCCAGCGTTGCAATGAGCTGCGACATCACTGTGATGTCATCACCACTGCCATACGAACCAAGCGGGCCTCGCTCACTCGAACACGAGACCTGCTGGTCCACCTTGAGGAGGTAAAAATGCTCACAGGACACTCTTACATGTGCAGAAAAACAAAGACGTGTGCATGCAAACTCGGAATTACGGCAGCAAAATTAAAACACTGATGAATGTGCATTTTTAACTGATTGATCTTCCTTTTGCCACAACATTTTTTTTAAATGCAAGTCAGGTCCATTTGGTTTATACAGTGCAAAATCACAAACACACCTCTCTTTACAGTCTGTAAAGCACACGAGGTCCTTCTGTCCTAGAGAAAGCTCAATTTGGCAAAGAAAAAGTCTCCGCTCTGCAAGTCAGTTGTTGAATGTAGCAGATTTTCTCTTTGTTAGCAACATTCATCTGTATCGGTTCCTTAAAACAGGAAGTGTCGCCTTGGAATCAGTTTTGAACATGTGTTTAGCAGTCTTTTGTGAGCAGGCCCTTCGCTGGTGTGACGAGGGTGCATATCTGCTGGCCAGTCAGATGGTGGACAAGTTTCAAACCAGAGAAGGAGCTCAGGAGGCATTGCAGTATCTGAGCTGCCACCAGGAGAGGGCGCCATCTGCACTGAAAAACAGCCAGGACACTCTGAGCTTTGAGTTTCAAGCCGTACTCACCCCGCAGCTGCAGGTAACCCAACGCTGCTGACACAAACACTTATATTTTACAACACTACCTCTGTTTAGACTCCGTGTCTGTCCAGACCCAGATTTTGATGGTGACAGAGAAGCTGAACTCAATGCAGTCCATGATCAGAAACAGAGTGCAGTGTCTGAGGAAGCTGGGAGATGTGCAGATTCGACCCATACAGCTGGTGGCCCCTCGGCCAGAACCGGACCAGACTTTACAGCGTTGCAAGTCACCTCTCTTCTCCCCTAAACATGGTACAAACCCCACATTCATTGTACTCCTCTCAACACATCCTCGACAATCTATTTCTAATGCAGTTTCTCTTGTTTAAGGACGCTTCCAGGAGAAAGTATGATAAAGTATGGGAGATATTTCTGTTGTTGAGTAGGATTTTACGTGGGCACAGTTATTGCATTTGACCAGTTTAACCATGCTTTGCTCTTGATTGTAAACTTGCTTTGTTGCTCTTTTGCAAGCATCTCCTTTTTGCTTTTCTTTCTTACATTTGTGATACCCTCCACAGGTGTAGACTTTAATGTGTTGAACTCCAAGTTCTCCTTTGATCTGCTTCCTGGCAAGAGAGCTGCAAGGAGGAACAACAGCCAGCGTAAGGTGTGTGTGTGTGTGTCTGTTTTTTCTCTTCCACTGTACAAAATAATTTTGGATTTGATGTGTTTGCTTCCATTTGCTTTTTAAATAGACTTTTATACATGCACTGCAGCCCTGAAACTTTATAGACATTACCCAGTGGGCGTGCATGTAAATTACACCAAACGCGGTATTTCCAGTAGCGAAAGTGTGTCTGACTGCTGTGTGCTATGTGAAAAAGGGCAACTGCAGCAACAGATCAGTGAATTCTGTGTTCATTATGTGTTTAATTGTTGTCCCATTTGAAAAAGAGCATCTCTGCTCACATTTCTACAGAAGAAAATTTAAGCTGAGTTTTGTTTGTGTTTTGTCAGATTGAGGTGATGCATGATTACCAAGGCAATCGCAGCTGTCTATATGGTTCCAACCCTGAAACTGATTCAGAGGCAGAGGACAACCCAGAGCAGGTCACACGGTACAGAGTCCTCAGTGTTAATTTAGACTCTAATCTTGTTCTTTTTTTAGGTGTATGTGTGTGATCCATATGGGAACCTTTCAACTCTTCTTGTATTAATGTCAGAGCTTACACAGTAGTATTACATTGTTGCTGTTTTTTTGTCTGTTTATGTGTACTATCTCTCTGTTTAGCTGTGTTATGAAGGAACTGATAGCTACAGAGAGGATCTATGTGGACGAACTGCTCTCCGTCCTTCTGGTGAGTTTAGTTTAGATCATTTGATGGTATTTTTGTTCTGGTGGCTACTTAATAATCTTTATAGATATGCATATCAGTTGCAGAATCTCTTGGTAATGGACAGTGTTTTAGGGAGTGGGTTTTCTGGATTTAATTTGTAGTCTGAGTAACCATGACCAGTCTCACTTTAACAGGCTTTGGTTGCATGCAGGTAAACAGTCAGCGTGAGGAGGAAACACATCTGCTAAAATGCAATCTTGAAACCACCGGCCATCACCTGATGATTTAGCCATTTATTAGCTTTTCTAGTTTGCCTGCATTCGTTAACATTAACCAGTTCACAGACGAACAAGTCTTAGCCAGCGTGTCCACTGACCGGTCATCAGATGATCGGGTTTCCAGACTGGAGAGTTTAAAATGAAAAACAACAGCATATTGGGAGAGTGAGAACCCACATTGTAAAAGTGTTTTGTAATTTTGTATTTTTTTTTTTTTTACTGTTTCTCTGTTTATTTGGCTTGCCTCTCCTTCCCTCCTCTCCCTTCACTGCTTCTTACTTTGCCTCTGCACTTATCAGGGCTACAGGGCAGAAATGGAGGACCCCTCCATGGCTAATCTTCTTCCTGTAGCTCTGCGCAGCCAGAAGGATGTTCTGTTTGGCAACATGCCAGAGATTTACCAGTTCCACAGCAGGCAAGAGAAAACACACACACACACACACACGCTGAACTCACAAGCTGTTCCTGTCCCTCTCTGTCTTTTCATGCTGATCCAATTTTCTTTTGTGTTCCTCTTGGTTTCTCCTCACAGGATCTTCCTCCAAGATCTGCAGAGTTGCCTGGAGACACCAGAGAGTGTGGGGGCTTGCTTTCTGAAAAGGGTGAGGGAGACATGATGAAAAACACGAGGACGTTATTTGATGTGATATAACATATTTAAGTGTACATTTGTGTGTGTGAGCAGAAAGAGAAGTTCCAGGTGTATGAGCGTTACTGCCAAAACAAGCCCCGCTCTGAGTTGCTCTGGAGACAGTGTGCTGATTCGCCGTTCTTTCAGGTAGTTACACACATTTAACCCGATGCACTCGATTTCTCATATTGTATTTATGGCGCAATGTTTGTGAAGAATGGATTTTGAGCTCTCCGTCTCTGTGTCCCGTGCTCTCTTTCTGCAGGAGTGCCAGAAGAAGCTTGACCACAAGTTAGGTCTGGACTCTTACCTCTTGAAACCAGTCCAGCGCCTCACTAAGTACCAGCTGCTGCTTAAGGTTTTGTACATCTGAGCTATAAAAATTCATTAATAATCATAACTAATAATATAACTTATTGGCAGGCCAATATTAACTGTTTGCCATATCAACATTTATAATGACTGAAAGAAGAAAGAAGAGACGGAAGAAATACACTTCAAGCATGTTATGATGTCGCATAGTTTGTCACCAGAGGGCACTCTGCAACTTCCCTGTTGGCAACAAACTTGAAATATGTGTTAATATTTGCTCTCATTCTCCATATTATTGTGCATAACTGGGTAAGTCATGTACCAGAATCTTTGTCTTGACCATAATATTTATTTGGGGGAGGCTGGAGTTCAGGAGGTAGAGCAGGTCATCTGCTAATTGGATGGTTGGTGGTTTGATCCTTGGCTCCTCCAGTCTGCATGCTAAAGTATCCTTGGGCAAGATGCTTGCTCTCCGATGTGTTCATTGGAGTGTGAATTTGTGTGAATGTTAGATAGAAAGCACTTAAGGGTAGAAACAATTACGATTGGGTGTGAATGGGTGAATGAGGCATGTTGTATAAAGTGCTTTGAGGGCAGTAGAGTAGAAAAGCTCTATAGAAGAACCAGTCCATTTAACAACCAACTGCTGCAAACTGTATCATCTCAGTATCAGAAAAAAGTGGTACAGCAAAGCAGCTCAGGAAAACAAACATGTTTCATAATTGAAAATATCTGTGAGTTGAACTTTGAGCTGAATGTGCTGCAAGAGGGAATATTGATAGAAGACTGAGCTCTGTGAGCCTGCATCGCCGGGCCTGACCTCTTGTTAGTGGCTCTGCTTTTTCTACCAGCTGTAATTAGTAATTTTGCCATACTTTATAATAGTAGCAATATGTCATGTGTACAAGCCAGCCATACAGTAATTGGTTTTGTTTGAATTGATCCATGGACAAAGTGGTGAAGGCACAGAGAGACAAACAGATAAGACTGTTATTTCAACGGAAACACAGATGCAGACAAATAAAAAGACTTATGTGGACACAGATGATTTTAAAAGGCGCAGACACTAAGACGGGAGGCAGGATGCCAATGATTTGAATGTGCATACAGCCATTTAAAATGGACAGGCATCAAGGCAGCCTAGATCAGATAAAGTAAGAACCACTGACATGTCACGCTGTGCGCCTGTTCTTGTTCAGGAGCTTTTAAAGCACTGCACAGAGGAGCGATACCGCTGTGAACTCCAGGAGGCTCTGGGCTCCATGCTGGAGCTGTTGAAGTCTGTCAATGACTCCATGCATCAAATCGCCATCACCGGATACCAGGTATCAGCCAGTCTAATCAACAAATAATACAGCGGACAGTCACATTACTGGTTACCAGATTTATGTGCTGTCATCACACTTTATCTTATTAGTGTGAAGCACAACATTTTTCTTGCTGACTGTGATAAAAATAGATCACGCGTGTGATGAAACCTTCAGTATATTAATTTGCTGGCAGCTGCAGATTCATCTGAGTCTTGTGTCTCCATCTGTCTGTCTCTTTGACACAGGGTGATCTCAGCCAGCTGGGCCGTGTCGTGATGCAGGGCAGCTTTAGCGTGTGGATCAGCCATAAAAGGGCAGCAGTGCGAATGAAAGAGCTGGCCAGATTTAAACCCATGCAGAGACACCTCTTCCTCTACGAGCACGCCCTGCTCTTCTGCAAGCGCAGAGATGAGGACAACCACGACAGGACGCCCTTCTACAGCTTCAAATCCTGCCTCAGAGTGATGACACTAATAATGTTCTCACATTATCAACCCAAGCTACGTCCAGTCACTGTATTCAATTTACGGTTTTTCTCTCTGTCTATAGATGAGTGCAGTGGGAATCACCGACAATGTGAAAGGAGATGTGAAGAAATTTGAAATCTGGTACAGTGGCAGGGAAGTGGTGTACATAGTTCAGGTATTTGATGTTTTATTTTCTGTTTTATGTATCATTTCAGAGGCTTTCAGTGTTGCAGTGTTATAGTCAGTGGTATGCTCTCTTTGTGTAGGCTCCTACGATGGAGGTCAAAGTTGCCTGGCTGATGGAGATTCGAAAAATTCTCAACAGCCAGCAGAAACTACAAGGTTTCAATTATTGCTGTAGTTCCTTTGTGACCCATTCTTTTTTCCTTTTTTAAAAGCCCAGTTTCATTTTCTATGAATTGGGTTCTGCTGGGATTTTTTATTTTTTATATGTAAAGCATTTTGTGGTTTTTGTTGTCACCTTAAGCTCTTTGCTGTTCATTTCTAGCAGTGTCATTTCCTTTAGTCTGTTGTTTGTGGATTTTATTCCTTCCAAATTTAACTCGTTCTTCTGTGTCATCTCATTTTCTTAGATGAAGCTTCTCTTCTGCTTTCAGACAACCCTCTCTCTGACAGGTGATTTTCTCTGCAAGGCCTCACACGATTGAGGGGTGGGCAAAAATATTCACATAAGAACCTTGAAATACAATTTTTAATCAAGTCACACATACCAAAAAGCCCTCTGAAAAAGTTGGGATGTTGTGTAAAATGTAAATAACATGAGAATGCAATGATTTGAAAGTCTCATAAACCCATATTTTATTCACAATAGAACATACTGTTTCATGAACTATATTAGCTCATTTTAATTTTGATGGCAACATGTCTCGACAAAGCTGGGATAGGGGCGACAAAAGGCTGGAAAAGTCTGTGGTACTAAAAAGAAACCGCTGGAGGAATTTTTTGCAACCAATGAGGTTAATTTAGCAACAGGTCAGTAACGTGGTAGGGTATAAAAAGAGCATCTTAGAGAGGCTTAGAGAAGTCGGGATTGGCAGAGGTTCACCAATCTGCAAAAAAACTGCATCTACAAATTGTGGAAAAAATGTCATCAGTGTTCTTTTGTGTAAAATTTTAAATATTTTATTTATCTACGGTACATAATATCATCAACAGATTTAGAGAATCTGGAGAAATCTCTGTGTGCAAGAGACAAGGGTCAAAAATCAGTATTGGGCGTGATCTTTGGGCCATCAGGTGACAATGCATTATAAACAGACATGATTCTGTCATTGATATCACTGCATGGGCTCAGGAACATCCAGAAATCACTGTCTGTCCGTGCCATCCACAAATGCAGGTTAAAGCTGCATCATGCAAAGAAGAAACCACATGGGAACATGATCCAGAAACACTGGCCTCTTTTCTGGGCCAAAGCTCCTTTAAAATGGACTGAGGCAAAGTGGAAAACTGTTCTGTGGTCAGATATTTTGAAATTTAAATTCTTTTTGAAAAACATGGACACCACTTCCACTGGACTAAAGCGTAGCGGGACCATGTGGCTTGTTATGAGCAATCAGTTCAAAAGCCTGCATTTCTGATAGTACGGGGGTGCATTAGTGCCTGTGGAATTGGCAGGTTGCACATCTGGAAGATCATGGGTATCCAATACAGATTTTTGACCTTCTGTCATGCGCACAGAGATTTCTCCAAAGTTGCTGAATCTTTTGATGATATTATGCAACATCAATGCTTAAAGGTATATACAAGTTTTAGAGCAACATATGCTACAATCCAGATAATGTCTTTATCAGGGAAGGCCTTGCATATTTCAGCAAGACAATGCTAAACTGCATACTGCATCTATTACACGAGAATGGGTGAAGAGTCCAGGTGCTGACCTGGCCTGCCTGCAGTCCAGACCTTTCACCAACTGAAAACATTTGGAGCATCATGAAATGAAAAATATGACAAAGACTGTTGAGGAATTCGAATCCTGTATCAGACATGAATGAGACAACTTTCCCCTCCCAAAAGTCCAGCTGCTGCTCTCCTCAGTTCCTGAGATTTGTAAATCATTGCGTTCTATTTTTATTTACATTTTAGACAGCATCCCAACTTTTTTTGCAATCAGGGTTGTACAAGTAACTCAGTGAATAGAATTTCAAAACTGCCTCACCTGCACCAGCATTGTGGATAGAAGATTGTTTTTAACATTGCATCAGAGAAGCTGTTTATGATGCTTCGTGTGTGATGAGAGCAGGTCAACTCACTTTTGATGACTCAATTCAGGTATGTTAGTCTTGTCTGTCCTACTCTTAGATGGTTGTTCTGAACACATTTCGTTTTATGTATGATGATTAATTTCATTGTATGTATAATGACAATAAAGTTCTATTCTATTCTATTCTAAAACTTGAAAAAAAATGATTATTTGATCCTCAAATCCAATTTCTGGAATGATTTCATGGTCAAATAACGTGCGGGTGTTATTTGTCAGAATATCCGCCATCGTCATAATCATAATTCTCATAATAATCTTTTTGCAGTTTATTGACGTTACTGAATGAGTGTGCATGTGCGCAGTGGCTCCGTATGTGTATGCATCAGCATCTTTGTCATTACTCTTGAGATCTGGCATTCATGACTGAACTGCCAAATCCTGCAGATGGCACAACATTGTCTTCAGCTCTGATATTTCAAGCTGCTGGATTTCAGCACCATGGGTAGTTCTGTTCACTGCTACAGTTTCTTTGAGCGTTGCTGGGCTTCTCTTGATACAGTATTCGTGTATACCCACCCGTAACAGCCTGATTAGATGATTTAAAGTGCTATTGACTGTGATAGGGAAGCACTGTAATGACATTGTTTCAAATGGCTCTTAAGCGACTTTGTCATTTGTGTTCTTGATCCCGCGCTGAGGATAAAAGTCACAGGACATGCTAGAAATTTACTTGAAAGAGAGAACTAAAAGTCTGCGAAAGTTATTAGACCAATTTAGAGTTCTTTAACATCTTGTAGTTGCTCTTCTGATGATTGTAAGTTATTGAAAGTGCTGGTTCTCTAAGACAGTGTCAGTGATGGAGCTTCATTGGGTGTTGGTGTTTGCAGGTGTGTGTTTGTGGAGTTATTCTAGAGATGACAGTGTTTTGTTTACAGTTAGCATGTTGTTAACTCGATTAATGGTCCTGAGTCCTGTGAGTGTCACAATACACAAGTTCATGCCGATACATTTCACATGAAACACTGGCAGATTTTCTTTTTGTCAGCAGCTTCCATGAAGAGATCAAAACTAAAATTGTTATTTATAGTCACATCCAGCATGTCAATATCAATCCAAACATGTCAATGACACATACTGTTGCAATGTTTACGAAGATCACTGGCACTGGGACACAACAGCTGCATTCTTTATAATGATATAAAAAAAACTAGAGTGCACAATTTTTTAGGAAGTCAAGGCCATTTGTTGTAAAATTAAAATTCATATTTGTGAGCATTAAGGGTGCTAGAAGGTATTGCCAGAGATAGATAATAGATTTGATGCAGGGTGCAAAATAGTCAAAATATAAACATGGGGCACCAGGGAAGAAATAGGAAGAATCAGAAAGCAAACCTGCACCCTGTACTATGAAGCAAGCTCCAGATAATGGAAAGATATCCTGGCTAAAACTGGATGGAACTAAAAGACAAATGCAAAATAACGGGTAAGAAGACTAAACAAGACGACTGAGAAAAGTGAGCACAGGAGGGCAAAGGAACTCGCACTGAAACAAAACAGAGGGAAACACTCAGGGTGGAATCCAAAAAAGTTGATGCAGTGTTTTCAGTGGTAGAAACATTTAATCACTCACCAGAGGGACTTTTTCAGTTTCAGTTGATGCATTTTTTTTCACAACATCGCATCTCTGTGGCTTTCAAACCCCAAAACTCACTATGCCAAAAATTGGTGCACACCAAGGATCAGGTCCCCTGGCACAAACAGAAATATATAGTGTACTCTGTTGAGTGCCAAGAGGATTGCTGTGAATTATACATCGGGGAAACCAAACAACCTCTGGCTAAGCAGATGGCACAACACAGAAGAGCTATCTTGTCAGCCCAGGACTCTGTGGTCTATTTACACCTGCAGGCCAGTGGCCACTCTGTCAGTGATGAGGATGTGCACATCCTGGTCAAGGATGGTTTTAATGGGGAGTCAAGCATGTAATTTGTGTAAAAAGGGAACCACCATTGCTAAACTTGCATATTAATTCAGTTCAATTCAACTTTATTTATATAGCAGCAAATCACAACGAACAGTTGCCTCAAGGTGCTTTATATTGTAAGGTAAAGACCCTACAATAATTACAGAGAAAACCCAACAGTCAAAACAACCCCCCTATGAGCAAGCATTTGGCAACAGTGGAAAGGAAAAACTCCCTTTTAACAGTAAGAAACCTCCGGCAGAACCAGGCTCAGGGAGGGCCAGTTATCTGCTGCGACCGGTTGGGGCTGAGGGGAGAGAGACAGGACAAAAGACATGCTGTGGAAGAGAGCCAGAGATTAATAATAACTAGTGATTAAATATAGAGTGGAGTATAAACAGAGTAAAAAGAGGTTAATGAAAACAAACACTCAGTGCATAACAGGAGCCTCCCAGCAGCCTAGGCCTATTGCAGCATAACTAAGGAATGGTTCAGAGGCACCTGATCTGGTATCTGGTTCGACACCATGTTTCTAAGATTTGTGGGGCCGAGCACAAGAACGTTAGTTTTATCTGAATTTAGAAGCAAGAAATTAGAGGTCATCCAGGCATTTATATCTTTAAGACATTCCTGCACTTTAACTAATTGATTTGTGTCATCTGGCTTCATGGATAGATAAAGCTGGGTATCATCTGCATAACAATGAAAATATATGCAATGCTTTCTAATAATACTGCCTAAAGGAAGCATGTATAATGTAAATAAAATTGGTCCTAGCGCAGAACCCTGTGGAACTCCATAATAAATTAACGATCATGAAACTGATCTCAGGGCCTATTGTTAGGCAATGGTGTTAGTTTTATTATGCAGCTATATTGTGTATAAGGTTGAGAAATCTGCAGTCAGCTGAGACTGAAGAAGTCATTTGGATGAGTCATGAAATGTTGCTCCCACTGAAAAAGCTGCATCCAGATGAACTGGATGGAACTGGGGTTTCCTTACCTGATTACTGAGCATGCGTCAAGACTGACCGTGGAAACATAAGTTGGAATACCAATGAAATCAAACTCATAAGTAAACTCAGAAGACTAAAAGTCATCATAGCAGACTAATAAAGAAATCAAAACAGAGTTCCAAAAAAATACATCAAACTTCAAGCTGTAAACTCAAACTAAAATCTATTAAGAATACAAAACTTAAATATACGCGATTCTAGGACCACAGCACAGCGTTAGTGTTGGTCTGATCATGGGAATTGTTGACATACGTTGAATGATTTCAGCGATTTCTTGTAAGTATTTGAACATGGTAAAAACCCTGATCAGACATTGTCTTGAATCACTTGTTGATCCTTACATACATACACAGTATGGATGATGTAATATTGCAATGATTGTCACTTTTTGTATGATTTGTGTATCTAATACTGTTATAGGCCTCATAGTATTTGTAAGTAATTACAGTGTTTGCTTTATTTAGCAGATGGGAAGGGTTAGAGAATTCAGACAAATATTATTACATCGTGTTAATGTTCTTCCTAGTTATTGGATTAAATGGGACAAACTTCACCATCTACTATATAAAGCAGGCTGAACCACACAAAGGATTATTTGCAAATGCTCTTTAATCAAGGCCTAATATTTTCATATATTGCAGCGATCTCTGATATAATTGATTCTTATATGAAAACCTCAAACTCTTTTGAAATCAGGCGCTGAAATATATGTGACTGTAAACTGAGTGGAATGCTGTATTAATTTACTGTGGATGAGGTTTTGTGACACCGTGGATGTTTGTTGTTGTTCGTTTTGTTTGTTTTGCTCGTGTCTTGTTCCCATTGTGATGTGGTTTAGTGCATCAGAGATGTGTGTGTCGTGGGGCGACGCGTCGGTGGGAGGCTGCTCAGCGTGTCTCCTTGTTCCTCACAGCTCCTCTGCAACAAGCCACTCCCACAAACCCAGAGGGGAGGAGTCGATACACACTAGCCCCGCCCACTCGGATCCTGTGGTTCATTCGCCTCGACGCAGTGAGTTTGACAAAGTCAAAAAGGAACACTCGCTCACACACTTTACCATTTTATTAATATGTAATTAGATTGGGCAGCACGGTGATTAGAACCTTTGCCTCACAGCAAGAAGGTCCTGGGTTCGAATCTGCCATCTGGCCGGGCCTTTCTGTGTAGAGTTTGCATGTTCTCCCCATGTCTGTGTGGATTCTCTCTGGGTACTCCGGCGACAGGCTGGCGACCCCTCCAGGGTGTACCCTTTCTCTCACCCAATGGTTTTCATGTGAAAGAGAAAGTGCACTTCAGATTAATAACAACACATGAAATATTACGTCAGTATTTATTTAATGGAAACTAAGAAAAATGTGGTGTGTGCTGCTAGTGTTTGTTCAATAGATAGTGACACATTGTAATATGTCATGTGTTGTGTACTCAAATGAGGTTGTATTTACCCAATTTTAATACCTGGTGATGACCAGATTTTTTTCATTATATGTAAAACTTTAGAACTGAAGAAGGTGTACTTTCTTTTTAACATAACTATTGCATTAGCAAGACTCAACCTGTTCAATATTCTCATTTAAGGAACAAAACAAAAATAACAATAAAACATAAGCAGAATTTTCACACGAATGTCTCACAGAAGATAAACAATCATCTTTCAGTATTAAAGAGTAAAATGTGATTCCACAGTTTTCACTTCTTTTAGCCTGTCTGTCGTCTGCAGGTTGGCCTGTGAATGCTCACTCAGTGGCAATCTGCGAGGGCCTAGAGGACTGGGGTGCTACAGACCTGTCTGCTTTATCAGACTCAGAGGAGGAGGATGAGGATCTGCCTGCCCCGCTGGTGAGATTTTGTTGCTTTCACAGCAGGAGAGCTGTATATTTTCAAATTCTACCACAATATTGTTTTTTGGGATTTTTTTTTTGGCCTTTGCTTCTTTAAGGAAAATTTCTGAACATGTAAGCCATGCAGCTACACTCCAGCTACTGATAGACTAGGTTAGACTGGATGAAAGGTCCTATCTGAACCCCACTGAGCTCGACTCGCCAGTTCACCTCCCTCGAATGGGTGATGGGATCAGACCTGGAGTTCTCTTGCATCAACATTCAAAATAGCACTTGGATAAGAGCTATTAGTCATTGTCCATTTTTAACAAAGGTCCTCACTACCCTGCAGTGTAATCAAATTTTTTTTGGCATTACTTTCCTCCTCTTCCTCTTTTTGTCACTTACTTTGGGAGACTCATACTAGATAAGACCCAACTTCATTCATCCATCCAGCAGGACTAAAGGACACAATGTGACTGACATAACATTTATTGTACACTGATGCTTTGCTTTGTAGCATGCTAAATGAGTGTATGTGTTTGTCTAGCTTGCAGTAATGCACTTTTCCCCTCAGTTTTAGTTGTCTTTACTCTATTCAGGTGGCAGGCAGGTACAGAGTATTGGTAGAGAGCACCATGGCCAGCCCTGATGACATCATCTTTAACTGTGGTGACGTCATCCAGCTGCTGCATGAGGATTCATCAGGAATGTGGTAAGACAGTCCACATATTTCAGAAATTTTGATTTCAAGCTTTTTAAAAATTGAAAAAAAAAATCTTTGCGTGTCTGTGTTGTGCGTACTTACAGGATGGTGAAGAATATAAGTCGTGGTGAAGAAGGCCACGTTCTCCCTGAGGACCTGCACAGGATTCTGGGAGAGACATGCTGAGAGCCAGTCAGCACAGAAGATGAATAAACAAGTGTGCGTGTTTGTCACTCACTCTTTGCCTGAATATCCTTCCATCCGTACAGACTCATGACTTCCATCGACCTTCTGAAAAAAGTGGGCATCTGATATCTGGTTGTTTGTCAGTGAGAATGAAGCACAACATCAGCCGCATACTTTACTCCTCAGACTGTTGTGAGAGTTTTTCCTCAGAAGACTAAACTACAGAAGGCACCTCAGAAGACTGGAACAATGGGAAGTACATACAAGCCATCCTTTCCTCTGCCTTCTCTGGCAGTAATACAGCAGATTATTTGGACTGATGACTTTAAACAGGGGCTTTTATTTATATGTTCAGAGTGGACTTCTTAATTTCTATTTTCTTATGAAATATCACAGAAATCATGGGTATGCCTACCAACATATCATTACTGTTCATGTGCCAAACAGCTAAGCTAACTGTCATGCAGAAATGCCCTGGTTAGGCCGCCTCTTAGTAGCCGAAGTGAACACGGAATGTCTGCCAGTGGGGTTCGCGTGATGCAAAAAAGACAAAAATACAAAAAGAACATTGAAAAAAGAAAAGAAAAAAAAGTGAAAATATAGTGTTTTAGTTGTCCAGGTCTCAACTTTCATACAGAATTTAGCTGTAGATAATCTGACATTCAGTGCTCATAGTCTAGGGGGAAAAAAATCACTGCGTACCCTTGTTCACAGTTGGCTTAATTAAAGGGGACCCATTATGCTTCTCCTTACTTTCTGCTTAATTAATTAGCTGTTACAGTGATGCGCACACATATTAAGCATGGCCAGAGTTTCAAATAAAGATGTCAGCATATGTGCAAGTAATCCCAGTGAGCTAAAAGTTCAGGCTTCAGATGGCTCTGAATGCTCTTGGCTCTATATCACCTCAGTGAGAATGGAGAGCCCTGATATGCACATAGCTCTGGCTGTGAGCGCAGAAGCCCCACCCACCTCTCTATTTATGAGGGGCGAATCACAAAGAGCCAGCTTAAAGTAATGGGGAAGGGAATTGCACCAAAGCACGGCCTAGTGTAAGATAAATGATTATTTTGAACTGTGAATCGTGCAAAGCTGCTTTAGTAGAGTCCAAGAATAAAAAATATGGAGCTGGAAATGAGCATAACCGGTCCCCTTTGAGACATGTCATAGCAGGAAAGGCAGAGGCATAAAAACATTATTAAAAGCTAGTTTGGGAGTTTTAACTTCTAGTAGCTCTGTGGAGCAGTCCTGTCTCTTGCACATGTGCAGTAACACACCCAGGTGTGTTACTGCACATGCTGCTAATTTTGGTGATTAATACAGAAGGTTATAAAACTTCTGTTTACTAGAAGCCCCCACAGTTCACTTTAAAGACCAGATTCAATTAGGTTTTGTCTAAATTCTACATCCTTGCTGTGGCATACTGAAACACTGAAATGGACAGATGTTCTCCTGCTATGACAAGTCAAAATATTTTCTGTAATAAAAATAAAAGCCATGGTAAAAGTCTTGGTTGCAGTGTGAGTCACTCTCTAAGGGCAAGAGTCTCCTGAAAACTACTGGGTTATTTATTTATGGTGATAATATATTTTTCAATGAAAGTTATATTCTGTGCTATGCTCATTTTTAATTGATGATAATTCAGTAACTTGTCCATCAAACTAGTCTTATCACCGTTACCACTGAGACGCATTATGATTGTTTGCTTGCTTGCTTGCTGCGCTGTGCGCGGGTAACTCACTTCCTGCATATGTCTGTTGCTTGATTTCCACCTGCACAGAGAAACCATGCTCAGCGATCGGTACTAACTGTAAAATGAATATTGTAGAGTTGTAATCTGATCATTTACAGCATATTGTTAAAATGAAATTTGAGGGAAATCGTTTTGGAAATACATTTTAAGTATTGCAACTGCCTTGTTTTAAAACTGCCCAGTCTGGCCTTGTCTACACTGTAAAAAAAGAAGCCAGAGAGGTGTGTGAAGTGTGCAGAGTGGTCACAAAAACACTGCCACTTAACTGTAAATGAGCTGAGAGTTCATGCTGACTGATGTGATGTAATTACCTGAGTTGCTGACAGCTTATTTAGACATCTACAGCAAACTGTGACTATGTAAATGTTAAAAATCTAAACTGTAGCTATTTAACATCATTTAGTCCTCTCAATGGCAGCACTTCTTTGGACAGACAGATGCTGATACTCTGCTATCAAGTGAAGAAATGAATTTATTTCCAGAATATTTGAATTTAATCCTTCCAGTAGCAGTAAATCCAAGATTAGCTTGAACACTAAGTAAAGATTCATTTTCACAGTATTTAACACCCACAGTGGGCGCATTAGAGTTCTTGATAGTGAGTGCTCGACCATCCAAATGAAGTGTGTTCACTGATCCATAATACTAAATAACATTTCACCACTTTAAAATTGATTTGAAATCCACCCACTGACTGCACTGTAGCATCAGAAGTTATTAATGGATTAGTTCAGTTCGGCTTCAGCGTCTTTCATACTTTAACTTGGTGTTTGCTGCTTTTGCTTATTTTGCACTTTAAAAAAAACAGTCAGTAAAAACTTGTATGATGATGAATTATGTATATGATTATTTTCTGAAAATATAAACACTGGACTATTTTATTTGTTTTGATTTGTCCCCTGATCATTGTCTTCTGTACAGTCTCAGCTTGATTGATTTCTCCACAACTCTGTGGTTAGTTTTACGACATCGCTTAGAGCCTGGTACCAGCAAGATTCAGTACCAGTTCATTTCATTGATGGAGAGGGTTGGGGGTGTGGGGTGTGTGTGTGTGTGGGGGGGGGGGGGGGTCCACACCAGGAAGTGTGACTTGCTCTAGCAGGAAAAGTGTGATGAATCAGAGCTTCTTTTAGCTTTAGATTTGCTTAAATCATATTTGAGCTTTTTCTTGCTATGACACATCATAATGTCAGCTGTGAGCGGGTTACCGCTTTGTAAATGGAATGCTTATAGCTGTGAAATCATTGACTTTACCAGTGTCCAGTAAATTTGACCCAATAAATCATTTATTTATTTATTTTTATATAACTGAATGGTGAAATTGTATAAGAAGCAAAATTGGAGTGATGATGAAGTGATGCTATCATTCCAGTCTCGCTAAAGAGAGAAAAAAAACCAAACAAACCCAAACATCGAATGTTTCTTCTTATCTAAAATTTCAGTTAAAAATTGGATAAAGAACCTCAACATATAACATGCAAACACTCATCTACTCATATGTTGATATATGTTTTATTGGGGTACTAAAAAAGAACATGGGTGATTTCTCACTTGATTCAGCAGAAGAAAAATATTCACCTCCTCGAGGGCTAAACTTAACAAGTGCTACAGTTATGTTATGTTTTTGACAGCTGAGTCATGAATACACGTTAAATGCTTAGATTGATCCCTGTCGTGTTACTGATCCATCTGTAGTATTCTGAGACTCGGGTGTAGATGCCATACTTCCCGTCTTTGGCACACTCCTCCCCCCAGCTGACAATGCCTGTCAGGAACCAAGTTCCTTTGTAATTGGTGGCATGCGGCCCACCGCTGTCCCCCTGGCACGAGTCCTTCTGCTCATTTTCAAAGCCTGCACAGAACATAAATCGGGTGATATGGTCTCGGCTGCTCTGTTTACACTTGGTGCGGTCCACATAGGGGATTTCCAACTTCTGGAGCTTGGTGGCCTCATGGCCGCGGAATCTTATCCGCCCCCATCCACTCACAAGGGAGCTGGTGGAGTCCCTCACAATGTTCTGTATAAACTCTTTGGGGCCCAGGCAGATGGGACGCCGCTCGTTGGACAGTTCCACTGGACTGGCAAGCTTTAGTAGTGCAATGTCATGGTTATATGGTGAATTCTTAAAATTATACTTGTGGTGTGGATGCTGCTCGGCCACGTTATGGTCTCGCTCTGGACCCTCGTCGCTGTTCACATCATGTTCACCTGAAAGCATGGGTTATGATTAAGATGTTTTCTAAGACAGGGTAAATTTCTGCACCAGGATCTGTGGGTGAGTCTAGTAAAGTCTGACATATAACTTGTGAAACAATAGTAAACAAACATAATTTATGAAATATATTCAGCAGAGCAGTTAATTAATCATAAGCTGAAAAAAACCCTTGATCTCTAATACTGTACTGACAATCGAGACTAACGATTATCTTTATTCTAAAAGAAGTTGGAAAGATTTAATGTTACAGTATGCAGCTTTTGTTCGTCCTACCAACTCTGATGAAGAATTTTCGTTCAGTGCCATCAGTGTTCCACAGACAGTGGGCAGCAGTGATGACCCACAAGTTAGTGAGCAGAGATCCTCCACAGAAGGGCAGCGCTCTGTGTAGGCTGGTTGCGCGGGACATCAGGGCCACCTGCAAACACAGGAAGGAAGACAAACCCACCGTTTCTGAATGTTCATGTTTTCTCACCAAGGAACCTGCAAGCAACGGACTTAGAAATGAACACTCAAAAGCAGCACATGCTCTCCTGTATGGTGCAGGCTTCAAACTCAGCTCTGCGCCTACACTTCTAATTTTCTCTGGCTTCCTAAAGCTCTCTCCAGACTTACGGGAGAGTCACAAAATTACAAATCAAGGATAACAATCTAGACATCTTTTCCGGCCCCAGTGGCCTGAAAATGCTGTGAAGAGAGAGTGCAGGGTTCATGCAGTTGCAAACGTACTTGCACTGCTAGGATTTTTGTCCCATTTCATATGTCAGTGTTATCAGTTTGCCTCCACTGCATCCCCAGCTCTTCACTCTCCATCCCATGCCACAGTACCTGCCAAGGTATCTCCCCAGGAATGGCCGTGTCACCTCCCACAATCCTCTGGTCACTGTTCTCTTTAGCTGTGATGTTGGGGAGTGCGGAGTAACCCCAGGAGGACATTTGCTTCTTCGTTGTTGGCGTTTCAGTGACACTTCTCACATGCCGACTGCCAATGACAGCCTTCGCTGCAGAGTCCAGAGAGTCATTGAATAGATTTGAATTGTTCGTGGGAAGGTTGGGATAATCATAGTCTGATATATCTTCATCATAGTTGTAATCCTGTGGGGTATTGTTGTATGTGGATTGTGTAACTGAGAAGTTTGATGATCTTGGCTCTAAGATGGACCTGGTGAGAGAACTGGAGGACAGGTTCATACGACCACAGCTGAACGGCTCTGGAGGGAAATAAAGGTGAAACAATGAGGAAGATATTCAGTTTTTACTTTCTTTATGTAGTTGGAACTAAATTCCTTCAGACTTTTTCTCAAATGCTGTTTGCTAAGCAAAAAATAGAAGTTTACAATTTTTACACAGATTTACTGGATACTTATTTCATATCTGTTCATCTTTAGCAAAGGCTACGCTAGCCTGGTTAGACTATGTTTCAGCAGCGTGTCATAGATGAATGTGCTCACTGGTGAGTCACTGAATGGTTTTTGGGCTTCTTTCTCTAAGCGCAGTGTTTCTCAGCAGAGTGGTAATAGAAAAGAAGAAACTTTTACTTTCACGTGATTTTATTACTGAGGCTGCTCAAGTTTGCTCATAAAAAATGAGAGCTATAATGTTGCACCCCATCACTTCCACTGGAAGCACGTTTGGAAGGGGCAGCTTCAGGATAAGTATGAAGAGGAATGATTACAGGAAGAAGAAGAATCATCATGAATATTTACGTGAGGACCAAGGTTGTTACAGTTAAAGAAAACGAACAAAATAACGAAAACTGAAATTGAAAAAAAAAATTCCTTAACTGAAATAAATAAAAACGGTAACAAAAAGGGGGAAAAAAAGATAACTAACTGAAACTGTATTTTGGGTTTCCAAAACTAACTTAAACGACCTGAAATTACAGAGAAAATGCCTTCGTTTTCATGTTTGTCAGTTTATTTAAAAGCCTTGTGGATTGATATCAAATCATTTTTTCCCACTATAGCAGTTTTAGCTCGAAGCGCCATCCAGCACCTTACTGTGTGTGCCTGTGTGTGTGTGTGCCTGTGTGTGTGTGTGTGTGTGTGTGTGTGTGTGTGTGTGTGTGTGTGTGTGTGTGTGTGTGTGTGTGTGTGT
>JAVDPK010001458.1:101600-129021 GCA_034780415.1 Cichlasoma orientale | reverse complement strand
TGTGTGTGTGTGTGTGTGTGTGTGTGTGTGTGTGTGTGTGTGTGTGTGTGTGTGAGAGAGAGCGAGAGAGAGAGAGAGAGAGAGAGATGGACAGACAGACTAAGTATCCTAAAGGCTTCAACAGTGAGACAGTGTGATCAGTTTTCTGTGTAAGATTTGGAATTTGAAACATAGAAATGTGGGTTTAAGCAGTGCTTGGTTCCACATAAACTTGTAATCAGAGTTTAATTAGAAGCAAAAATAAATAAGAATTTTGCTTGGAGCTTGTTTGAGGTCAATAAATATTATTATGGATTGGTGTGGTTTAAGCTGTGAGAAATATCTGATGTAGGCCTTGTTACTTATTAATCAGATTTATTTCACCAAGTCCTGCTTCTCTTTGTTAAGTGCTTAGCCTGGTTTAGCATGGCATTTTCAATCATTTGCATTTTTCTTTGACTCAGCCTTCAGTTTAGGCAGCAAGTACCAGATTCTCTGTTGTAATATTTACTGCTTTTTGAATGAGTGGAAAACATGAACCTGATTGCAGGAATTTGGAGTTTAGTGGGTCCCACCTTTAGTGGGTGGAGATTAAAAGCTGATCGTTTCTGTTTGTTTGTTCACACTTTATTGAACAATCGTTTAAATAATCCTATGTTTCATGGATAACTTAATTATTTAGGTGACAAAAAGCATCTTAAAGAGGACTTGGATACCTACTAGAATAGTCACAAGAGGCCCCTGTGACTTGTTCTGAAAGGAAAACTATAGCTATCGTGTCTTTGGATAGTCAATAACTATGTTTAAGTGTTGAAAGAGGTCAATAGAGAGTACTTATATGTAGGCTACAGTAACATAGATTTGGATGAATGTGTCTCACTCAGAGTATTAAGGAAAAACAAACACAGACAGCGTTTCCTCGATAGGTCCTTGGATTTGGAAAGGGCCTGCTGGCTCTCTCCCTCTCTTATTGTGCCAGATCAGCGGGGCCTCGAGATGAATCATTAATGACCGGTTCCAACGGCTTAATGGCCTCTAATGTTCTGTAATGATCTCCCGTCAACGCCATGTGCGCGGCCTTAATGGATCCAATGCCGTGGAGAATTGTCTGGTTTGAACTTCGATAATTCGCCCTGTTTTCGACGAGCAGCGCACAACAGGAAGTGCAAAAAGTCGTGAGCAAAAGGCTCCAGAGCTCTACGGGCGCAGCATGACTTTCCCTCTCCGTCGAGCCACTTCAGGTAAGATCAGAAAGACCAAACTTAGCTAGTGAGAGTTAAAAGGGACAAATTTGTGTGTAAATATCATCACTTCAGGGCAGTTTATGTTTTGGTAAGAAGTTGTGTTTAAGGGACCCACTAAACTAAGCTACAATAACGCGACAGAGGTGCTGGAAGTATTTGAAGGGCTTCTGAGTTGCTGTCGTTTAATAATTGAATGTGAATTGTGCATCTTAAATTTTTGTGTTTAACTTAATGGTGATAATTTGCCATAAATCCAGTTAAACAGTTAAACAGTTGCAGCGCTGTCCGTGGTGCTGAAAACAAGGCAGGACGCGCCCTTCTGTTGGGATGTCAGCTGGACTCTGAGCACACTTCACTTAGCAACACGCTGGCTCCTTTAAACACTTACATAAACACATTCATAATGAATCGCCTCGTAATGTGGTAGGATGAGTTGATTTCACAACCCAGTTACTTGTACTAAATAATCCCTTTAGTGTTAAGTCCTTGTCCGCCTGCAGTTTCTTACACCTTCTTCTCTATCAAAATCACTTTGCATTTTAAGTTTAACCTTAAATAAAATATACTCATCGCTATTCAAATAAAGCATCGGTGGGCTTTAATGTGTAAACAAATTCTGGGTCTGAGTGGACACTGAAGCATTTGATTTTCTAAAGTGATCGGCGATCAGTCTCAAAGTCTTTTATGTCGCAATCTGTGGCTTTCTGTTGTGCGTGGCTTTCTCTCTTTTTGTGTTTAGACTGAGAATCTCACAGTCCATGTCTATCTGTTTTATGTTTAGGCTGTTGTATTTTTAGATAATTACACTCTCCTTTCAAACTTTTTTTTTTGTCCAATTCTTAAACTGCCAGCTGGTGGCGCTAATTAACTCAAACCAAGCCTTAAAGACCTTCACCTTCTTATCATAGAATACATGCTGCAAAGCAAATTAGTTTAAGTTCTTTGGACTGCTTACATTTGTCTCCATTAAGGCATCAGTATGTCATTTCAGGCTACTTTTCTGAGTCTATGTACACCTCAAGTAAATGTTAATTATGGCTATCTGTTTATTCGGCTACATATCTTTTAATCTTTGTAGCCCTCTTTTGATTCCTTTTCTATTGATTAATTTATTGGTTTGCCTGTTTTCTGTAACGATTAAATTTGTTATAACGATGACTGAAGGCAGAATTGGTGGTGTTAATGTTCCTCAGAATCACTTCATATCTGATTTTTTTAGTTTGTGTGGCTCATGCTTTTAGGAGCCTGTGGTTGGTTTTAATGCAGCAATCTCATAAAAGAAACATGAAGAACTCGATTTAGCTTTCAGTCACTTCTTTACTTTGGTTGTTTTCTTTCATATGATTGATGTTTTAGTTGACATTACCGGTTAGTTATGAAATCTTTTGAGTGCTGTCTCAGGGAGTGTGGGTTGAACTGTAAAGTCACAGCTAAAACTATATTTATCTGTAGATTTACAAGACTCTTACCTAACCGGAAGGTACAGGTGGTACTTCAGCTTTCTCAGTCAGCGGCAGGCTCCATGCTCCACTTCAGTGGCCACTTCCCAACCTCAGTTTCTGTCCACAGTCCATCACTTCCTCCACCTACTGTCTTATCCTCACAGTGGGTTACAGCTTACTGGGTTTGGCTCCTCTTCATTCATGTAGTTTGCTGCTCACCACATCATCTTGCTCCTCCAGCCATCAATCTCACCCGCTGGAGAACAGTGGCACTGAGTCTGCCCGCTGTTTGGCGCCAGATGCCACATTCAGGTCAACCTTTGTTTGTCGGCTCTGTGTCCACTGCCTCCTCTTCCTCTGTACCAGTTGGAATTACAGTTGCCATTCGCCATTGCAGCTGTTTCTGGCTCTGACAACTGTGCATCTGTTTTCCTGTGGGGGCTGCCTGTGGCCAGCCGACATGCATTGAGTGGCTGATTGCTGCTGCTGCTGCTGCGTGTGTGTGTGTGCGTGTGTGTGTGTGTGTGCCTCTGCTCTGGTGCTAATGCAAAAGGGAACATCTAGAAAGCAATACAGCTCGCCCAGACAGAAGTGTCGTCTTATTCACCTCCTTCGTGCATGCTGCAGCCTTTTCAGCAGTGGTGAACCTCTGCACCAAAAATTAGAGCCCCTCCTTTCTCCCTCCCTCTCGTTTTTCAATTTCTCCCTCTCATGCACGCTCACCAGGTCTTTCTCTCGCTCTTCCTTCTTTGTCCCTTCACTTTATTTCTCATATTTCATTATTATGCCGTGCCTCCTCACATATGTAATTTTTCTTGATATATGCAATAGTCTTATACTTTATTCTTCAGCCCTTTCTCTGTCACCCACTGACACACTCAGTACTGTATCTCTCTTCTCCTTCTCATAGGTTTATTTTTCCCTCCTTTCATTCATCATTCTTTTTTCCAATCCATATTTAGGTTATTTTCTGCAAGCTTCTCCCTCTCTCTCTCTCTCCATCTCTCTCTCTCTCTCTAACACACGGGCACACTCAATATCCAATTTTGTCTCTTCTGCCCACCCCCTCTTTCATTATTCCTCCTCTCATTCATTCACCTGTCTGTCTCCTCTCTTATTTTATTGTTTATTTTCCCACCACCTGTATTATTCTCTCCCTCTGCCTCTCTCAATCCCGCTGCCTATCAGCATATTCAGTGTATCATGTAAATATCATGCCACGTGGGGTACAGGGCTACAGGTGAGAAATCACTGTCCCTCCCCCGCTCCCACCACTCCTCTCTTCACACACACACACACACACACACACAACACATAACATGGACACGCATACACACACACCCGCTCCACCCCCCTCCTCACTCTTCTTCCTCGCGGCGGGCAGGGCTGCAGCAGTTTTATGAACGGCACGGCTGCACCATGATCCCTTTCCCACTGAACCAACCCCGAGCTGTTTCATTGACAAACATCCCAGTTGCTGCAGTTCTGTCACGGACAGCGTCGAGAAGCGGAGCATCGCCGGGGGAACGGTGCAGAGCAGCAGCAGCAGCAGCAGCAGCAGCAGCAGAAGAGGAGGCAGCAGCTGCAACGATCGTCAACAACCCCCGGTGTCGTTCACACCAGCTCACAAGCTGTTGATTTGCCACTTGGACCTGGGATTCTCATGCACCGTCGTTCTTCATCCACGCTCTCTCGGGACACTTAGAAGAATCATCAGAGGGGAAATCAGACAGCTTTTGCCACTAAGACCCCTTGTGGGGATGTGAGGCGGCGTCGTTAACGCTCAATTACTGGCTCAGTGCTGGATTTGTTTAATGACTTCCATGAAGCGCCGGGACGCACCGATGGAGGATTCTGGACGCTTTTTAAAATCACGGATATCTGCGAGACTGCATCGGTCGGTGTGTGATGCGAACTGAGCCGTGGGTGGTGTAGACCCCCTCCCCGCGCTCCACACACCCCGACCGCCTTGTCCGCGATCACCCTCTCCAACCGGGACGCGCAGCCTTGCTTCACTACACCGTGGGAACATGTCCCGGGCAGCGGCTATCGCCAGCTCCCTGATACGCCAGAAGAGACAGGCAAGGGAGCGGGAGAAGGCAAACGCATGCCGCGGGAGCGGCAGCCCGAGCAACAGCAAAGGCGCAAACGAGAAACCGAGCAAGCTGAACGTGTTTTCGCGTGTCAAATTGTTTGGATCGAGGAAGAAACGGAAGAGAAGGCGACCACCAGGTTTGGGGGTGGGGGAGAGACTAGTCGGATAGCCACCACCACCACCTCAACCATCTTCACCATCACCTCCACCATCATCACCATCCTCATCACCCCAACATTCAGCATTATTTTTTCCTCATCACTAAGGCAGGTTCTTCTTCACTTCATCATTCATCACCCTGTGGATAATGTCATAATCCTTTTGCATGATACCACAAATGTCTCACATGAATAACTTTATATTGTCCCACAGCAAAGTGTTGAAAAACAGGACCTTACTGGTTTACTCATGTTACATCTGTCAGTTATTATCTGATTTTTTTCCACAATGTTCAGTGGTCAGAGATCGATACTGGTGGTCACGGCCCTCAAGCATCAGTGATTAGAAATATAAACAGCTTCTCCTCCTCTGATACTTCCGGCATCCTAGAGGCTGCTGGATTTGATGCGATCACATGACAGCAATAAGAAATGAATGCACTTATTATTTCTCTTTTTCTTTTAGAGCCCCAGTTAAAGGGCATTGTGACCAGGCTTTCCAGTCGCCAAGGCTTCCAGCTGCAGATGCAGCCCGATGGCACCATTGATGGAACCAAGGATGAAGACAGCACCTATGGTGAGTCTGGCTTTGTTTGGATTTTGTGTGTGTGTTTTCAAAAAATCTGTTATTTTCTTCCTTCGATCATTTTGACTATAACATTAAATTATTATAAGACTTTATACTTTAATACAATTTATAAAAGAAAGTATGATAAGAACAAAGTACAGCCTGAAACTGACATTCTTACATTGTTAGTGCAGGCTCATATTACTTCTTGCTACAACAGAATATTGCACCATATTAAGGCTTTAAGGCTTGATTTAATTTAAGTCCCACAACATCCCTGTTGTTGAGCTGCATCCAGTCCCAGTCGAATCCAATTTAATGATAAGTTTCACCCTGTGGAAATCTGTTTGATGTGGGGATTTTAATTCAGTCAGTCACTCTACAACATGTCAAGTGTTAATTTAATTAGCAAATGTCAAGTGGTGACACTGCAACTCTTTCTGTAGGAAATGCTCCCTGGTTAAAGAAATGAATTAAAATGTCTACAGAACATACAGCGCGATGTTCAAATCCCTGAAATGATGAAAGATACTACGCTGAATCAGAGAGCGGATTCATTTTTACCCACTCCGTTTCATTCTCTCTTTCACACACAGACACTACAGTGTGTGATTGATACGGCTAATTCAATTCTGTTGTTGTGGCTCAGACTGCAATCGCTCTCCTTATGCACAGTTGGTGTTGCCAGCATCTCACATTAGTCTCTGCTACTTCTCAAGCCACCAACTGTTGTCTGCATACAGAATGACTACGGAGGAAGCGTGTTCTTTAATGAGATGATTACATGGTGTATACATCATGTAAACACGTACCCACATGAAATCAGTCACCCGTAAATGCGTTTGAATGGATAATCCCTGTAATCCATGACTTCATATATTATACACGGTTATTGTAAAGAACAGGATTGACTGCATGATTATAATTAAACAAGGGCCTGACTCATAGAACTTCTAGAAATAATTATGTTTCCATGGCTGAGTCTAAGTTGATATGTTGTTGCCATTGAAGCTTTATGTGTTCATTCATTTAGCCCGAAAATGCATCTAGATTAAATCTGACAGCCTTTGATTTAATGTCATATTCACTGTAACGTGTCGAAGAGCCCAGACAGCTTAGTTTTGCTCGGGTAGCTTATGCTTATAAATCATGCTGTAAAAATTCACAAACAGCCAAAGCTCATTGAATTTGCAGTGTTAAAAAGCTCGGGAATGCACTGCTTACACCACATGCTCAAAACAGTCTGCAACAGCGGCCCACTTCTCGAGCAAATCGTCAAACATTCTCTGATTGCAGTTTCTTAACGGCAACATTTTCCCCTTTTCTCTGATTCGCATCAGTGTAAAGTAAATACATTTTGAGGGTTTTGGAGTGTTAATCAAACAAAAATTCATCTTCTGTGCGGGAAACTGTAATGGGCACTTTTAACTACCGTCTGACATTTTATAGACTAAATGACTGATTGAGTAGAAAAAATAGCTGAAAGTGATCATTAAGTGCAGCTCTAGCAGGAACATTTTCATTTTTGTGATAGATGAAATAGCGCCGATCCCTGACTCTCTGGCTTTTCTGTTGAAGCATGTCCTTGCACTATCGAATGTTTACCAAACCTTGCTCTGCTGCGTGCCTTTTGATAATTCTATCCCACGCTTAATAGCGGGAGCTAAATTGTTAGTGTAATTCAGCCTCCTCAGCGGCTGACTGACCTTCAAAATAGCTCCTCTGTGGTAAAATGGAGGTGTCATCATGCCATTGATATTGATGAGTATTTTTCTCTTTCCCTCCGTGCTCACTGTGTGAATGCTCATTTGATTGCTTTGTGCGCATGTGTGCTCACTGTGTGTGTGTGGCTTCACGTGTTTATGTGCAGCTGTGTTCAACCTGATCCCAGTGGGGCTTCGTGTGGTGGCCATCCAGGGTGTCCAGACCAAACTCTACCTGGCAATGAACAACGAAGGCTTTCTCTACACCTCTGTAGGTCACCACAGACACACAAACACACACACCATCATAACCATCAGCATCATTATCACTATAGACTAAAACCCGCTCTTTGGGTCAGGGTGAGTAATGAAGCAGACACTTTCACTGTGAGCAGTCTCATTGTCATAACATCATCACATCAATACTTTAACTATAGTGTTGCTTTGTGAGTCAGCTACCACAGGGTGTTATAATCCAGTGTCTGAGCCTCCCTTATCTGTCTCCTGATATTGTGGCTTCTCTGGATTGATTTCAGATCATCCCCCAGCCTCCTTTTGTTTATCCTCCTTCAGTGATCCCGTGATAGGAAGATTACTTTGTATCCATTTACAGACACAGCTCCCAAAATTTGTTTTCACGTCTTTTCCCACTTGAAACACGCATGCATTCCCCCTGTCTCCACTGTGTCTTCATTTTCTCAGACGGGTCAGAAGGTAGTGCTGGCTGCAGTGCAGTGCATTAAGCGCCTCACTTTAGCTGCACAGCTCTGATGGTGGGTGGTGTGGAAGCAATAACAAAACAGAATCAACAAAAATAACAGCAATCTGAACAAAACTGCGAGACCAACAGATGAAAACTAACAAAGAGGAAACAGAAGAATGGCACAAACCCCGATGTAATAACAGCCACGCTGCTACGCCTGTGCAGACATATATACCGCCACAATATCTGGTCCATCGCGTTGTTATTGTGAGGGTGCTGGCTTCAGTCACAGCACTGATATCGCTCGTTCCATCTTCTCACCTCATATTAAATGCAGAATACAGGCACAAAATATTTCTACTCCCATATTTCTTTATGTTTTCCTGCTTAATCTATTTAAAGATCATGCATACTCAAACTTAATCAAAATTTACTTAAGATTAATGGATACCAGAGAGAAACGGCTTTCTCTCTGGGCACCACCGTTCTCTCAGTGGTCTGGTTGGTATTCAAGGGAGTAGCCGGTTGCTATGGAGACGCAGGAATAAGGAAATGCAAATGTCAGCTGTCCTAAGTTGGTGCATTTTGTTCTCGGAGACTACAGCCTGGCCGAGATAATGATTCAAAGAGCAGACCAGCTGATGGATGAATACACTGATGACTACATGGTGGAATGACTGAACACTTTTTAATGGAGTTGACGCCTGCAGCTGACACCCCACTTCGCCGCGTCTACTTTATTACCTTCTTGTCTTCTTTCTTTTTACGATTTGTTCAAATTTCTATCACACTTTTCTCCCAGGAACATTTTACCCCGGAGTGTAAATTCAAGGAGTCAGTGTTCGAGAACTACTATGTCACCTACTCCTCCATGCTGTACCGGCAGCAGGCATCGGGCCGGGCTTGGTACCTGGGGCTTAACAAGGAGGGTGGAATCATGAAGGGGAATCATGTCAAGAAGAACAAGCCTGCTGCACACTTCATACCGAAACCACTCAAAGGTAAGACTAATGGTCTTACTAACTTAGCGTCGTCACATTGCACATGCTGGAACACATTAAAGCTGAAATGAAGTTTGTTTATTATGTAAAAAAAATTGATATTCCTGACGCCTGTTTAAAAAACTCAGAGCTTCAAAGGCTCTGCTGCTTGTTGTTGCTTCACTTGGATTTTTGTGTTTTACTGTACAAAATGAGGAAGGATGTGTGTGGGATTTGAGTTAAAGGGCGTCTCCGCATTCATCTTTGCATTTCTCTCAGCTTGAAAGTCAGTCATGTTTTAATATACAACCTAACCATATATTGAAAAAATATATACATATACATGAACAAAATTTCAAATAATAAGCTCAGTGTATGCACAAGTATGAGCCCAAAGATTAGTTTTCAAACTGAGCTAAACACTCAGACAGGGGAAATCCTTAATATGTTCCAGCACACAACTCTGTTTGGGAGGGGCAACCAATCAGAAGAAAGTTGGCTTAAAGGGGGGTGGTCTTAATGGGTGAGGAAAGGCTTGTTTTAGACATTGGATTCGCTCAGGGGTTGCACAAAGGTGTATCATAAAAAAGGATTTCTTTGAACTGTGAATCATGCAAAGCTGCTCAAGCAGAGTCCAAGAACGAAAAAATATGGAGCTGGAAATGAGCAGAATAGGCCCCCCTTTAAGATGAAACATACAGTATTTATATATTCATAGATTCTGAATGTGTCAGCGAGGAAGGAACGAAATGAACTTTTCTGTTGAAAAATCTTTTTAGAAAAAATAGAGGATTTTTTTAAAGTCTTAAAACATGCCCAGAGGGGATGTTTAAATATTCATGGCTAAATATGCAACAATCAGTGTTAACATTAGGAAAAGCTATAGATGAGCTCATAACCCTCGTGTGTTCATGTAGAACCGCAGTGAACAAAATAAACAGCTAATTGTGAAAATGGTTTTGAGCACCTCGGGGGGAGTTTGGCAACTCAGTGAAAGCAAAAACAGAATCTCGGGGAACTTATAGCACTCATTATCAAAGTGAGTCATACTCAGCGAGCCCACAAATATATGGTAAAGTATAAAACTGTGTTTAAAAGTGCAGGCACCATTTATTTTTGGGCCAGCTGTGATATATCACGCCACATGCATCTGGAGTATCTTGGGTTAAGTTGTTACGTTTTTGAATGCATATAGTTGTTATGTCATCTAAGACTGCAAATGGTAATAAGAAAAGGCTTCATTTGGTAGGATTATGGGCCGCTCCTTGGAAAGATTTATCCCTTGCAAAGGATCTAAGAACCCAAAAATACCTACCCATACAAAAACCTGACCACTAGACATGATGGTGTTAGGTGACCCTATTCCCAGGTTTGGGTCACAAGTGCCTATCATCCAAAAGAAAAAGAAAATACCAGGAAAACAGGAAAAGGGAGAATAATCAATATTTCTGTATTAATGGATCACATGAGTTATTGCATAGTAAAGCCATGCTTGTTAAATTGAATCCACAGAGATTAGTTATCTGACTCCACTACAGCATTTCTGATTCTTTAGTATGACCACTTCTAGATGCATTAGGTGGCTGTTTCTAGTGAAAGAGCACTAAAATGAACCATAAGCCATCTGACCAGCACCAAACAGCAGGCACACAAAGTTAGCTGAAGAGCCGCATATTTCCCTGGAGACCTGGCAGAGAGCAAAACAAAGCTGAAAAGAGAATGAATATTGGACTTACATTCATCAGACGGACACAAACACGGCTCCATATAATGTTTCTAATGCAGCTAATGGATCTGCTCAGTGTGCGGCAACTGTTTGGTAACAGGCTTCCAATTTAAAAGGTAATATGTGAGCGATCAGAACTAATCAGGCACTGGAAGCTCGAGGAAAAAGAAAACAAATTGAAAATGAACTGAAGTTTCTTAGTTAACCGTTTATTTTTGTACTAATTATTGAATTAAGATTATAATTTACTCACATTTATGGAGCGTTATTGTGCAGCTTAAACTGCTGAAATTCCTCTATGGTAATAAAATAGCATCTTAAAAATCAGAATTAATTAGTCTGCACAAACTAAACCTCCCAGGTGCAGAGGAACTGACTGAACAAAGCTGTGCAGACTAAACCCGTGTGACTTACACCAGTGGCAATAACTGAATTAATGATTTTTGTCTTGTCTTTTGTGTGTGTGTGTGTGTGTGTGTGTGTAGTGGCCATGTACAGGGAGCCCTCCCTCCATGACTTGACAGAACTCTCCCGTTCAGGCAGCGGCACGCCGACAAAGAGTCGCAGCGCTTCGGCCCTGCTTAATGGCGGCGGGAAGACACCCAGCAACAACGACTTATCCTAGCCCCCCGACCCCTCACACCTCACACACACGCACATACACATGCTCACTCAGACACACTCACATGCAGACACGTACACACACACACACAGATCTCAGGCCGACATGCCCACACATCAGACTGGTGAGGGGTGGGATGAGTTGAGGATAAAATGGAGAACGGGAACGTGTTCTTCCACTAAACGGAGCCCACTGTGACTGACTGTGATGTAAATAAATCAAGGACAATCAATCCGTCTGGCTCTGCTGCCCTGGTCTGCAGAGGGACAGGACCTGTGACTCTCTTCCCTTGACTGGTCCTCCTGCTGTATTGTAAACAGACAGAACAAGAGGGGGGAGTGATAGAGGAGAGGAACAGAGAAATTCAGACAGTCAGTCACACAGTCAGATAAACAGACTGTTACAGAGAACCAAAGAGTACAAGTATTAACCCATTAGGTTATTACTATGAAAAGGCACGTGGCTGGAAAGTTACAGGGAGTTACAAAGGAAGGAAGTCTTTATCTAATCTACCGTACGCTATGTTTACACAGAGCTCATGGGTTTAAGTCATATTTTTAAAATTGACAAACATATTCCTTGTACACTTATAAGGACTTACCATGTGTTTGCATGCAGGTGTGCCTGTGTGTGTAAGTGTGTGTGTGTGCGAGAGAGAGTGAGTACATGCTGTACTTGCAGTAGGCGTGCTGTGTGCGTGGGCGAGAAAGTGTGCGCACGCATGTGTCTTGGGGTGGGTAGGGGGTGATTTACCTTTTTAAGATCTGTTGTATATGGGACAAACCCCCTGAGGGCTTGAGCAGGTTACTATAAGGTTTACTGTATATGCTTCCATGCTTACTTCTTACAAGCAATGCTGTCGTTTCTCTTTCCGTTCCTTGTTGTTGTCCCTTGCTGTTTGTTTGTTTGTTTGTTTGTTGTTGCATGGAAGCTTGTGGACCTCTGCTCAGTAGCAGCATGCTGAAGGTCCTTTTTTTTTTCCCGGTCTTACGTGTTCCTGACCTAAAGAGAACACTAGTGAGCCAATAGTGTGATACCAGAACACTAGTGAACCAATGTGAGGGTGTTAGAACACTACTGGACCAATAGTATTGCACCAGAACATGAGTGGACCAATGGTGTTGGACCAGAACTTTGGCGAGCCAATAGGAGCACAGATTAACTTAATATTTTGGTTCCTGCTGTGGACAAACTAGAAATGCACTAAATAAACTCTTTCTAAGGAAGTGAATTGTCTCCCTCGTGTTTTTATTTATACATTTTGCACCTGGCTGATGTCATGTCTGTTTCAAATGTTTTAAGTCCAGCTTATAATATTTCAATTTTTTTTAACAGTTAAGGCGCCGCTCATATTTTTTTGTATTACATAAGACATATTTTTATGCTTTGCTCCAGTGGGCTGCTGATAGTTTTGGTTTCATGCCCAGCTCCGACGGTTTTACCACCGCCGAAGGAGGAAGATGAATTAGTTCCTCTGAAAACGTGTCGATGGTGACTTGTGTGGATTACTGAGTGTAACAGTGCTGATCTGGTAACGCTTTAAAGTGAGGGTTTATGAAAACAACTTCATGCGTTAATGCAAGACTTCATGCATGAAAAATAATAATTAATGAAAAACCTCGCAAACTAATCATTGTAAAAGCTCATTAAATAATTATGCAAACCCTCATGAATTATCAGGAGTACATAAATAAAACAACTCTTGCATGAAGCAGTACATTAAGTGTATTTCATTCATCATGAATAAGGATATATTAACCACGTTCAGGCCTTCTTCCATAGTCGTCTGCAGTTTATGGGGATGGACTCCAAAATAAAATAAAATAAAATTGCAGATGTGTAATATGTTTATTTCCAAATGTTGTAATCGTGATAAATTGAGCATAGCTCTTTGTGTTTGTTGCTTGTTAGAATAAAGTGGTGACCTGCTCCTTTGTTAAGGCTAATAAATATTGAATGATGAATAATGGCAGAAAATTAAATGCACTCGTTTATGGAAAAGGGTGGTAACACCACATACACAGAACTCACACAAAACACATTAAAGAAGCTTACCATAGAGCTTAAAAATAGACAAATACAATCTCAGGTGAACTACAAAACATGACATATAAGACTGTCATTATTTATTTAACAAAAGCAGCCAAAGCAGAAGCACAAGGAGGAAAGATGTCCACAGTGATCGTAGAAAAGCAATCAGGTCCTACATTTGTTACATTCTTACAGTGAGAACATTCGACCAGTGGCCAATCTCACCAGGAGTGCACGCCCCAGCAAATTTATCTCAAGGTTAGAATGTACACTGCTCAGAGAAACTGCAAAAAAAAAAAGAAAAAAAAAGAGCTACATCTCACACTCTACATGCTTCAGTTAGCATGTTAAATATTAAAGTTCACGACAGCACAATTAGAGAATTAGACTGAACGAGTGTGGCTTGTTTGGAAGGGTTGCCAGGAGAAATCCTCTTCTCTCTAAAGAGAACATGGCAACACGGCTTAGCTTTGCCAAGTTGCATCTGAACAAACCACAAGGCTTCTGGAACAGTGTCCTTTGGACAGACCAGACCAAAGTGGAGCTGTTTCGACACGGTGCCATTTTGGTGAAAACCAAATACAGCATATCAGCACAAACACCTCATACCAGCCGTCAGGCACAGTGACCTCAACCTGATTGAAATCCTGCGGTTGGACCTAATAGTTCAGAAGGATTCTGAACAAACTGAATTTATGTTTTCCGCGAAATTTTTTTTTGAGTTATACCATGAACTAAAATTTTATTTCTTTATTTGCGTTGGGAGGAGACAGAGAGAGAACTTATATGGCAACTTAGCATTCAGAGATCTTTTTTACTTTTACAACCACATTCACCCCTTCATTGGCTTTACTTTAGTCTTAGTTTTTAAACACTTTCCATCGCACACGGTTGCATTTGGTTCAGTTACAGTATTGGGCACGTCGACATGTGAGCTGGGGATCCAACAACTGACCACATAGTGTTGAATGTAGCTTTCTGCTACAGTCTATATAGAGCAATGCAGCAGAACATGCGTCCTTTATCATTGATCTCACTGACAAATTGACATCAAGAGCCCCCGTGGACAGCTCTAGAAAGACCCCAAATTTTAAAAAATAATGTAACTGAGCTATTTTCTCTGCATTAGATGCTAACTTCAAAAATAACCTATGGAATATAAGCAAAACAAGAACGTTTAAACGAGTGGTTTTCATTTCCCCACTAGATGGCGCTTTCACTTCAGAGCTCTGTTTCTATTATTGGTAACTCATCTTGGGGGTGGGTGGGAGGCAGTATGATCCAGAAATGAAAAGATACTCTGGTGTAAGGATTTGAAGAATCTTAAAAGTCTAAAGAAAAGAATAAAAATAAACAGTCCAATACACAAATATTCTTTATAAAATTATTTACTCCAACATTTGTGTGTGTTGATTTCTCAGTGAAGGGCGGGCAAAGCAGACACGAGCATTTATCTTGAAAAAAAAAAAAAAAGGGGGCCAAGACGTTTATCAAAATACGATCACAAAATACGACAAGATAAAGTGCAAAAGTCAAATAGGAAAAATAATAGACATATAATGGTAAAAACCAATTGTTTCACATTGTAACAACAAACATTTATTCATTGTTTTTAGGAACAGTGTCTACCTGATATTCTTTATTAAATGTACAAATACACAAACAAGATATGAGATGCTGTACTTCTCTCGCTAATAATGATAATTTAAGAAAATCATTAAATGATTTAACTGGGCTTTTCATTTTTCACTTCCAAGTATCAAGTATAAAAATAATACAAACCAGTGGGTGTAGCTAAAACGTCTCGCCTGTAACTCTGAACTCACAGTGTTGAAGAACTACACTCTCCCTTTGCTTCTTTTCACTTTCTGCAGCCCTGTGCAAATGTAAACATGCATGCAAACTCACAGACACGTATACATCATGTTCGTAGTGACCCACATTAATATGGTACTGGTGTATCAGTCGAGCATGTCATATTTACAGTGGCTGGTGCAGCATCATGCTGCCTGTACTTTTCCTTTAGATAAAATGAGAGAACGATGCCTCAGAGTCCGTCCTTTCTCTCTTCAGTGCCAGTTAACTTGCTCTTCTTGCATTTTTTTTTCAAACGTGCTTCTGTCCGTCCGTCTGTTTATGTTCAGTCTATGTCCCCTTCTTTGACTCCCATTCCTGGAAGCCATAAAACCATGTGAGTCAAGCATTTCTTGGACCTTGCACACACAAACTCACAGTACTGCAGTAGAGTTATCATAAATAGTGTTATCCCAATTTTTCACAGACACACGCACACACTCTACCTTTGCTTTCTGCATCACATTCCCCTTGGAGGAGGCGTACATAGATGGAGGCCGTTTTCGAAGCTCAGATGCCGCGTTGACAGGCACAGTCTCCATGTAAACCTTTTCAACCTTAGTTCCCTGCGCCTACACATGAACACATGTCCAAAAAAAACCAAACCAAACAAAACAGTAAAAGTTTGATTTCACTCGTTTGACATGACCCAAAGTTCTTCCAGTCAAAAGGCAGATGGATTACCAATATAAGCACACAAGAACACAGCTACTGGGGAAGGAAGAGGAAAAACACCAAACCCAGTAAACACATAAAGGTGAGCTATAAATGGTTAAAGTGAGAAATATATATTAAAAAGAAAGGGCAAAACTAAAGCAAACAAACACAAAATATAAAGCAATAAAAATGAAATAAATAAAGACCATATGGTCACCGTCCACATGCAAACAAAAGCCCTCAGGAAATAGGTGAATAAGTCTAATCCCTTTAGCGGAGAACAGTCACCATTTAAAATGATATGTATTAAGATACTGTTCTGAGATTTAGCAATTAAATAAGTGATTGGTCACATGACAGGCACTGCAAACTGATTTAAAGGATTTGTCTTAATACAGTCCAGCTGTCCGTATGCTGCAAATGAATCGCTCGGCTCATGTTCTGGACAAAAATGATCGAGCTGAAGCTCATATGAACTTTTAGCATTTTTTGATATTGGTGTATTTTTAGTACCACATTAATACCATCCTAAAAACCACTGTAATCCAGGACTACATTTAAATGTATTCATGGACTTCATGGGCATGAAGAACACTTATAACGCACATGTAGGAATCTCTGTATGTATTTTAAATTACATTCACAGACAGATCACAGTTCAGAGATTTCTAATATTTATACAGGACAGTGTGAGTGTGTGTGTGTGTTCGCTGCCTGCCTTGACGCTGATCTTGGTGTCAGTAGGTGGACCCAGCGCCCCTCTAGCCAGTGACTTCTTCAGGTTTTCCTTCACTTCTGTCAGTCTTAGCTCCAGCTCCACCCGTTCCTCCTCCTTGTGTTTACACAGTGTCTCCAGCTCAGCTAACCGCTTTTCCACACTATGACCTGCGCGCGCGCACACACACACACTAATTAGGATTGCTATGAAGGTTAAGACTAAACTGTGTCGTGTGTGTGATTTGTCTCTGACCTGTGCCGCTCTTCACCTCCTCCTTCAGCTGCTTCTTCTCCCTGCGAAGTGAAATCAGTGCATTTCTGAGGTCCTCCTTTTGCTTCTCCAGCTCCTCTTTCTGTCTGAGGTACCGCCGGGCATCCTCCTCTGCACGTGTCTTCCCATACCGCCCATACTGATTTACGTCTATGATGTGAAAAAGAAGGATGTAAATATAGCAGGTGGTAGTACAGCTTAGGAATGATAGAGACCCAAACTGTCCAGCTTTAAAAACGCTTTTGCTTGACAGCACGGTCATTATCTGAAGAAATCAGCCAGGTTTGGCTACATTTTAACCCATATTAATTTCCTGTAGCCAGTCTAATGAATTATGAAATGAAAGGAGACTCACTGGAGGCATGTCTCTTAATGGTGGCCTGCTGTTCAGTTTTTTCAGAGTCCCTGCTGGAGAAAGAAGCGTGACGTCTCACCTGGCCTGCTCTGCTCTCCACATCTGCTTCCTGCAACATAATTTAAATAATTTGAATTTACAAAATGGCTCTACTTCAAGGTGCGCGACAAGAGATATAAAAGGAGAATTATGATATATGCATCTACAAATTAAAGTGTGCAAGAGGAGAAAAAAAATTAAATACTGCATGTAAATATATTTGCATGTTCCTATGGTCGCTAAAGCTTTCTAAACATCGAATTTTTTAGAATTAAACACATATTTTGTTAATCTAATGTCCAAAATCCAATTTGTAGCTTCACATATTGAAAATGTTAACTAGAAAATTGGGGGTTTAACAAAGGAGGAGTGCATTTGTAGTATTTAATTCTGCAATGAATTTCA
This sequence comes from Cichlasoma orientale, assembly GCA_034780415.1. NCBI lineage: Eukaryota > Metazoa > Chordata > Actinopteri > Cichliformes > Cichlidae > Cichlasoma > Cichlasoma orientale. Next base: position 111,472 of record JAVDPK010001458.1, on the reverse strand, counting down.
ATGAATGAACGTAAGAGAGTGGAGAGAATCAGTGAGGAGAGAAAGAGTAGAAGAAGATTAAGGCTTAAAGCTTTAAACATCTCTGTTTTTGCTGGGTTTAATTCAAAGGCTTTTGTATTTTATTACTGGTTTAAGTTTAAGTTTCCTCACCGCAACACTTTCATAGACCTCATCGTAGGTTCTGGAGTCTACTGAAGCACTACTGGAGGAGTTAGCAGTTGTAGTAGCCCACCTGAGAGGAAAGAACAGGCAGATAGTAAAAAATGAGGCTTGTATATTTCTGAATTTCTGAAAGTTGTAATAAGAGACCGTAAAGTTAGGTAAATATATGCACACAAAACGCATACTGTTGACTCACAAGAAGGAGTGTCTGGCAGCATGTCGTATATCAGTAAGTGTGTCCACATCGATGTAATCATAGTGCAGCTCCTCGGGGAGAGTGCTGCTGCCGGTCTCTGCAAACAAAACTCCCAGCCAGCGGCCAAGATCCTCAGAGCAGCTGGCCTGAGTGACACACAAACACAAACGGATACGCGCATGCACATTTTTGTTACTCAGCGACCAGAAAAATGTAAGATGTGGCATTCCTGTGCTCATACTGGCCTTCTATCTCATCTGTATCCACACTGACGTGAACGAGGTCACAAATATAAAATCAGCCTACACACTCGTTGAATCTCGTGTGCTAGATAAAACGGTTCAAGATCTCTTGCTGTACCTCTAGAGCTGCCAGTTCGTTGCCTCCCTGTAGGATGCGGAAGGAGAAGGGGTGCTTAGGTCCAAGCCCGCCTGGCACCACCTCTGCCCCCTTGAGTGGCACCACAATGACTGGGGGTCGCTGGTCCCCAGGGTCCTTCTGCAGGTACAGACTTCCACCCCGCAGCACGCACCAACGCTCCCTCCAAGAACCGCTCAGACACACGCTCAGGTAGCCTGTGGAGAAGGTTAGCAAGAATGTGAAGCACAAACATGTTTAAATTAAAATGATATGATGCTTTTTAAAAGGTGCTATAGGTGCACTGCAAATAGGTCTTTTTATTTAGGTGGTGGTTGCTAGACAACATGATAATGTCATAATATCTGGCATGAATACCAACCTTCAGGAGCCTGAGATGTACCTGTGTGCCAATTTTGATTGCTGTAATCATGCAGGAGGAACTTGTGGACAAACAGTAAGACTAAGTTCAAGACTTTTTACAGCTCAGTTTTTTCCTAATTATGTTTCCCTAATTTCCCTTTAATTGTGCATCATCAGCATTAATTTGTCATTAACCAAAGTCCTCCTTTTCATTTTAATACTGATGTCAAACTACAGATGCTAATGGAAAACAATCTAATCATCAATCAGCCGCTTAAAGCCAGTCAATCAAGTATTGATTAGGTCTTCTCACCAGAGCGGGGATTGTCATTCTGGCCAGAAGACGAAGGAGGCTCTCCTGGTAAAGGAGGTTTCCGTTTGGAAAAGGTGATGATCCGATTGATTTTCTTCCCAGCTGCTCGGCTCATCGACCCGGTCAGCTCTGAAAAGGCGCCGCGCTTCCCCCTGTCTGAAACCAAACATACCCAGAAGTGGAACCTTATAATGTCCAGCCAGTGAAAGAGACAATGTTGCCTCAATACTAAAGACTCTTGCTGTGTTTGCCTTACATAAAAAAAAAAAAAAATGAATGATACTTTCTGAAATTACATGTTACAGTGAAACAAAAACAAAAACATGATGAAAACTGGAATAAAATAAAAGGTTTGAAGTCTGAAAAAATACATTTTTGAAAATGCTCCTCCACCCAATCAGGATTCATGAAGCGTCTGAAGAAATAATACCTTGTTACTTCAGAGATGTCTTTATTTAACCAAACCTTAGAGCATGTTTGCAAGTTACCGCTGAATGTACCAGGTGCTGCAGTGCTCTGTTCACGATACTTCCTATGATGTCAGTGGGAGACAATTGCAGGAAGAGGACAGGAAGGATGTCATATCTGCTCAAGCCTCACTTCCTGTCTCTCCCTCTCTCTCATGTCTCTTGAGTGTCAGTACTCCGTCGTCAGTAAACGAAACAAGAGTTTTACAATTTCACTGTGTTTGGCCTATTTTCTGACCCAACACCAAGGATCTCCCTCGTTTATCCTTCCTGATTTTGTAGATAGAAAAACAAAAAATAATGCATGTGTGTTTTTGATCAGTGTATGTGTGTGTTTGCTCTTGTAGCCTTGTGGGGACCTGAGTTCCATGGCCTGAAAGTGGGGACTCTTTTAGAAACTGAGGACATCCAAAACCCATTCAAAGATTAAGACAAATTTTAAGGTTTAGGTTAAGTTTGAAGTACAGTTTGTGAACAACAGTTTGTATCCATCCATCCACCCTTCAAGAAGTCAACACCAAGAAACCTTATTTACATATTTATGGTTTAAAAAAATGCTAGACACCATCAAACACCACTAACTGTAAACCAGTGCCATCAACAGCTCTTTAGAACACTATCAACAATTAAGCTTTATAACAGATGTATAGTTAGGATTTATTACTCACACAGTGTTCCTCTGTTTTCATTAAAAAGGTAACATAAATTAAGCTTATGGCAAGCTGGCAGAGCTAGCTGTGTGTTACACATATAATGAAATGAATGCTTCCTAATCTAACAACATGGGAGAGGAAGGTGTATGAGGAGGTGAACAGTCCTCCAGCTATGCCTCTCCCAGCAGCTCAACATTGTGCTGCATTTGCAAAACTGTGCCTAAATATCCCTTAATAACCACCTAAATGTTTGGGTTTCCTGTGAAATATGTCAGCTAGACCAGAAAGATGCTTTGCTGTGACTTTAAAACACTTTTAAAGAGACTTTAAAGTCTAAATCATGCAAAATTGTCTCAATATCTCTGTGGCAACACTTATAATGGTTTGGAGAACTTACACACAGACACTAATTTAATGTTAAATCTCACTATAACCACTGATTTAAACTCCAATAACATGCCTTATGCTGTAATTACTGACAGTGTACACATAAGAAGCTTATTTCAATGAAGCAACCACAATAGAAAGAGTTGGTTGCAACAAAAACAACATAAGAACTGCTGGCGAAGTTTCACTTACTGAGTGAGTCAGTAGTGTCCCGTCCCGATCCGTGTGCAGTGGCCTGATTGTCTGCTGTTGGCCCACTGTCTGAGTCTGATGCCTGTCTGTCAGACTGTAGCACCTGGCAACAATATGAAGAAACCAGTTTTACTTCTCGCTTTTATTACGTCTAAAGAGAAGAGTCAAGAAATAACAGAAACTGGCATATTTGTCTTTGCTTTTTTAAGAAAGCATTTAAAATAAGCAAAATCACGTAAAAAAAAAAAAATGAACGGCATATTCCCGGGGGAGTACGATTCTTTTTTTTTCTGCCAACATGGGGTGTAACTGCCATGTCAGCATGCATTCAGTTTGTTCAGGACTTGAAGCTCTTTGAAACCAAGGAAACTAAGCAACCGCAATAATCACCTCACTCACTGCTTGAAAATGAGAAGCCAGAGGAATAGTTGTGTCATGCGTGGGTTGAAAGAGGTGATGTCAGCGACACTTAAAACTAGGGTATATATTTAGTATGCCACTAATTACATTTGTCATAGTAAGACATAGTAAGATGGCACTGTTAGACTGGAACAGGGACTCGTCATTAAGACTTTTTTTTAATGGGAATTTTAACAGGCAAAACCACAAAGACAATACTGCAGACAGGCTGACATTCAAGGACATATGCAGATAACCTTGTCAAGCTCCAGCTTCCTCTGTATAATTGGAGAAGTTGATCCATCCAGTCCTTCAGTGTTGCTACACTGGCTGCCAACATCATGGACCACCTGGACAAAGAAAAAAAAACATTCGTTTACAGACACAGCCTTGTCTGTCTCAGCACCAGGCCTCTAACGAGGTGAGAAAAGGTACCTTGAGCCATCGCTGGGCCTGTTCTTTACTCTGAACTGCCAGCACTAGAGCTTCGCCCCCAGGCAACGAGAAGCGCAACTCATGTCGCTTTTTCCGTCCTTCCTTGGGGACGTAGATGACGTTGCAAAGATTCAGTGGGAGCTCTGTGTTGGGAGAGCTCTCTTTGATGCTTTTAAAACACTGCAGAGGAAGAAGTCAAGGATTATTTGCGTAAAAGACAAACTTTGTAACCCCAAAAAAGAAACGCAGCTTTATTAAAGACATAAAAATGTAACAGCATTGGCCTCTTACTCTTAGAAAGACAAGTGACTGTAAAAAAAACTGTGTAAACTGTGGCTGACAAATATATTCAAAGGTCTGATTCACCATAAAGAAATGAGTATTTGCCTTGAATAACACCAGAAAAAGAATAGATCCTTTTGGTTTGAATGCTTAAATAAACATTAATAAGCAGCTGTATCTATTTACCTGCAGTTTATTGTCTCGGACAACAACAAGCTGCTTAGCCCACTGACCAAAGCGTTTCTTTCGCAGCAGGAAGGCGCAGATGCGGCAGTCTCTAACTGGTCCATCGGGGCTCTCCTCATTTGTCCATCTCTGAGGTGGGTCCCGCCCCTTTGCCTCCTCTTCCTCTTCTTCATAAGACTCATATGAGCTGCTCAGAGCATCTGAGTCATTGTCTGTGCACCAAAACAATTATTATTTCACAAAAGATCCACAAAAAAAATTATGATTCACAAACTCCTAGCTTTACTACTAGTCATAAACTAGCACAAATGCAAGTGAAAAACTAACAAGAGCTTTTGGAAGGTCCATTAATCCTGGTGGTGGGGTAGTTATCGTCAGCATCTTCATAATAGGCATCCTCCACAGAGTTCCTGGAAGCTACAGGGGAAAAGATATATGAGAAAGCAGAGCCCAAGGTGATGATCTGGTTACTATTTTTTATGAATGTACACATATGTGTGTGTTTGTGTGTGTACATGCTCATACTGGTGGTAAAGTACTGAGGTGTAGATCCAGGATCTAGCGGAACAGCCTCTTCATAGTAGTCATCAGGAAGGGGGGTAGTTGGCAGAGGAGGGGGCGTGTCAGTTGGGGTCTGAAAAAAGAAGGTAGCGCTTGAACCAGAAGTGGGGATAGAAGAAAGGCTGATGTAGGTAGTTTCTGTGAAAGACTTACAGATTTATTGGGATGAGTCTTCTCCTCTTCATCTTTGTGCTCTTTCTGCTCCACTGGAGATGCACTGAGCATGTGCAAATCACAGCCTGATGGAACGAGACAGGATTAATCCGGATTAACGTTATGATTTTATAGAAACTGAGGTATAGTGATTGTAAATATACACTAACGATGGACTTTTAAAATTGAACAGAAACAAAGGTATCTGAAGGCCTACTAACCAAAATCCTCAAACAGAGACTCCACAAAGCTCGTGCCATTGCCATAGAGACAGCTGTTCATGTAGACCTCAGATCTGTTCACTGTGGAAAAGACAAATTATGGATTAAAAACAGGGTCAGAGTTAGGGTTTACATAGCCTATAGCTTTTAGGTCAGGATTACCATAGGGTATAAATAGCGAATAAAAAGATAGTGTCACAAAGTATAAATAGTAATTTATCTGCAAAAAAATAGAATAATAATAAAAAAAGACTTCTGTTCAGGAAGTACAGACTTGACATCTTTGTACTGGAAGAACAAAACAAAACAACAATAAAATGATCTGAAATACCCTGAGCAACTCTTAAAAAAATTGTATGGACATGACAGACTGGGCCCAGCCTAATATTTGTGTTCTGAAACCATCAGGATGTTTTGCTGTCTCATTATCCTCTTTGCATTTCATTATCCTCTTACATGGATCCTTTTATCCTCCCCGACATCCTGTATTCTTCCAGATAAAAAGGGATTTGTCTGTAAAGACCGCAGCAAGATTTCATGTCACAGCGGCTGCATTTTATAGCACAACAACTGCTGCTGCACTCTGTTTCAAGTTGAGCAGTTTCAATCTGGTTGCCTGATGACAGTAAGGTCACACCATGGCAAACAGACCAAAAAAAAAAAAAAAAAAGACATGCTGTAGTACTGTTGATGTTACACTGTGATACTTCTGAGTTTCTTTGACTAAACTGCTGCCATCGCGTCAGCCGAATTCATCCTGAATAAATGAAAATCACTCCAACGTTGAATATTCTAATTTGTTATATTCAATTAAAGTGCTGCTTTTAATTACTTATTTATGCCAAGACATTGAATTCTGCTGTTCTGTCCAACCTGCTGATGTGCTCAAGGTGTCCCTTGGCATTGGTGAGACAGGTCTCACAATAAAATGTGAAAAATGGATGGATCACTTTTTTCTCAAATTTTAAATGCACTGAGTAAACAGCACTTTATATAGTGATTTGATGTTGTGAATGGTCATATTTTAACCTAAACCACAATTTTCCCACAAACCTATACAAATATAACATCAAAAACATCAAACACATAGTGAGTTATTAAAACAAAACAAAAAAAACAATGGCAGCAGAGAGTCCTGCCCATTGGCATAGTGTATGTGCAGCCAGATGGAAGCACCCTGAACTCCTCAGGGAAGGAGAAGCCAGGACCGGTTATTTCTGTTTGTACTTCATAAGACTAGCACAGTAAGAAATATTGACCTATGTTATTTATGCTGCCCTTTTACCATTGGAGATTCTGTACCTGACAGCTGCAGTGAGTCCAGGATGTTGCGTATGGATGCCATTTTGTCAGCGGTGGCAGGACTGACCGTCTCATGGTCCAGCATCTTCAGCAGAGAGCCTAGCTCATTCACAAGCCGTTCTATCACCACTGAAAACCACAATAAACAGACATCATGGATGTGCTGATAAATAAAAAAAAACATACTGTTATGATGCCAAGAACCACCAGGTTATTCACTTCAATTTTATTTATATTAAAGCATCGACATCAGTCACCTCAAGATATTTAATATTGTATGGTAGAGATCCTACAATTTTAGAGAGAAAACCCCAACAATCAGACAACACCCTATGAGCAAGCACTTGGTGACTGTGGGAAGGAACATCTCCCCTCTACCAGGAAGAAACCTCTGGCAGAACCAGGCTCAGGGAGGGGCAGCCACAAATGGAGTGAGGGGAAAGAGAAGAGAAAAGGGAGAGCAACACACACCATGGAAGAGAGAAAACAAAATTTAATGACATGCAGTATTGACATGGGGGAGCGAAAAGAAGTGAGTTGGGAAGAAATGCTCACTGCATCATGGGAAGCCCCTAGCATAACTAAGGGATTGTTCAGGTTCACCTGATGCAGCTCTCACTATAAGCTTTATAAAAAAGTAAAGTTTTAAGCCTAATCTTAAAAATAGAGAGGGTATCTGTCTCCCGAATCCAAACGGGGAGCTGGTTCCATGGTAGAGGGGCTGACAGCTGAAGACTCTGCCTCCCATCCTACTTTTAGAAACTCTAGGAACCACAAGTAAGCCAGCAGTCTGAGAGCAAAGTGTTCTAATAATACTAATATGAGGTCACTATGAGGTCTTTAAGATACAACAGGGCCGGATGATTCAATAACTTGTACATGAGAAGAATTTTAAATTCAATTCTGGATTTAAGAGGGCGCCAATGAAGAGAGGCTAATCTGGGAGAAATATGCTCTCTCCTTCCAGTCACTGTTAATATACTCAGTGCCGTGATTTAAATCAACTGGCTTTTCAGGGGATATTTTAGAACTGCCTGATAATAATGACCTACAATAGTCCAGTCTCAAAGTAACAAATGTGTGACCTATTTTTTTAGCACCACTCAGAGACAGGATGTTTTTCATTCTAGCGAGAATGTGCACATGCAAGAAAGCAGTCTTACATTTTTGTTTAGTGTGTGTGCTGAAGGACATATCCTGGTGAAAAATAACTATAGGATTCCTCACAGCATCACTGGAGGTCAAGGAAATGCCGTCAGGAGTAAATATCTGGTTAGACACAAGTTTCTAAGACTTTAACAATAATGATACTACTACTGCTACTACTACAACTGCCACTGCTACTGCTACTACTACTACTAATAACAGCAATAAGGATAATAACTTTAGATTTGTCTGAATTTAGAAACAATAAATTATAGGTCTTTATGTCTTTAAGACATGCCTGGAGTTTAATTGATCTGTGTTTCATAGATAAATATAACTGGGTATCATCTGCATAGCAATGAAAATGTATGCAGTATGTTAGGCAATAATACTGCCTAGGGGAAGAATGCATAAGGTAAAAAGCAATAAAGTTAAATCCTGTGCACTCAGCATGGCTAAACAATTCATGGTGTTACATCAAGTGCATCAAATATCAGTTCATCACATAGACGCAAGGCCATACAGGCAAATACGACTAAAACTGTCAGTTCACAAGTGGCATGAAGTCAGTTTGGAACTCAGCTGTCAGCTGCTGCAACAGCTGACAGGGGAAAGATTTTTAACATCCCTTCATATCACCCTGTTGATTTTGTCCCCCTCAGAGTCTTTTGGGAATGCTGCACGTTTTCTGTGTGTCCCTAGTCACCACACTAGTATAGGTTAAATCCAGATTTCAGCATTAATATTTTGTGCTTTCTTTGAAAATTTTTACTGTTTTCAATCCCACATCCTGTGTGTGTCCATGTGTGTGTTTTGTTGACCTTGACATTGTTCCAAATGCCCTGACACACTCTCACACATCCTGCCTGCTCACAGCCGACAAAGAGGAGGAGGGGGGGGGGGGGCGCGGAGAAAAAAGAAGGTGAGGAGGAAGCTTTCTTTCCTAAAGGAAACTGAGCCAAAGTAAAGAAGAAAATGTATAGTTTCACCACAGAGGGGTTAGGAGATGGTTACCAAACTGCTTGAAGCCTTGAGTTAATTCATTTACTTGTTTACTTCTTCATATAAGAAGCTTGAAAGGCATATCTTAGGATTAGTCTGAACCCGAAGCAAACAGCTTTTCTTCTGATATTGACTTTTAATTAAGTACTGAATATTATCACAGACATTAGCACTGCTTCTAGAAGGACTTTGATACTATCCACTGTTAAAGTATTATTTATATCCTTGAACAGGTTGAGTCAATCATTCTGAGTTTAAGTGCAGCCAACTCTAAAATAGTTTCATGTCACTTTGGGTTCCAGTGGGAGGGTTTATGGTCTCTTAATAGCCTATGCTCTTTATGTGGCTTTTTCCACACTGGCATGATTATAGTTTGTGGAACCATTTAAATTTTGTGTTTTTTGGCATTAAAAAATGTCAAATTCACAGTGTAATTTAAATTATACAAAACAGGAAGTTCAAAGCTGGATAGCTTTCCAGCTGGACGCTGGAAAATCGACACAATTCTTTCAGGAATAATTTTGAAAATAGAGCCTTTCACCTCATGCCCCGTTTACAACATGAAAGCAAATGGATTCACTTAATTTCACCTAATGTTTCAAAATGACTAGTCAGATATTATAATTCATTTAAAAAGGCACAAAAGCTTAAAAAAAATCCCTAAAAAACACTTAAAAAATCCACCATTCCCAGAAAAGAAGTGGAACAAGGGTTAAGTAAAAATAAGATCAAAACAATCTCTTTTCCTCTCACACAACGTGAAAGCAGAGAGAGTGAGAAAAAAACCCCTCGCTCTCCCACAACCCCCAACCCCTTCAACTCGGACAATACTCTATTGTCTCCACAAGGGCCAAAATTAGATGACCACAATGCTCGGCAAGACCAGAGCAAACAATTGTATTGTCGGAGTCAGAGACTCCAACAGAAAACAAAACAGGAACTAACACACAGTGTAAGAGGGGCGTGGTGCGACGCAGCTGCATGGTCTCAATCCATGGGCATGCGGGGTTGTATCTCCAGCAGCTGTGTGTGTGTGTGTGTGTGTGTGTGTGTGTGTGTGTGTGTGTGTGTGTGTGTGTGTGTGTGTGTGTGTGT
>JAVDPK010001458.1:54740-72192 GCA_034780415.1 Cichlasoma orientale | reverse complement strand
TGTGTGTGTGTGTGTGTGTGTGTGTGTGTGTGTGTGTGTGTGTGTGTGTGTGTGTGTGATTACCTGCCTACGGTTGTATCTCTCCAAAGTGTCATCTGAGAGTTGTGTCTGTGCATGATCAGCCTGATAAGGAATGATGTCAGGCCGCTGGATGTCGTATATGGCTTTGACCCTGGGAAGTGCTGCCAGCTGCTTATAGACCAAAACATCACTGTCACCCTTAGACTGTTAAAGAGACACAGGTAGACAGAGACAGACATTGAATGAAGACCAAAGCATAAATAGAAAACTGGGTTTAAACAGTTTAAACTAGATCAGCAACAGAAGAAGCAACCATGGAGACACAAATTTATGCATAGAAAAACACAAGTTTGAGGGTATGCAGGAAGGAAGCACCACTGAAAAACATAATGACACAGTGGGGTGATGGTAAACATCCAGCAGACTGACAGGTAAGTGGGTTGAATTGAAATTTTTGATGGCCCAGCTAAAATGTTAACATGACAAAAAAAAACAATCAATACATTCTAAGACAGAGCTAACCTAACATTATGCAGTGTAATAAAGTAACTCTAGATTGGAAACTAATCCTCCAGAAAAACTAGAGGGCTTAAGATAAAAGCCTGTTTATTATAAAAGCCATATAAAAGCTTTAGTAGTCTAGCACCTCGCTATTAGCAGACATACAATAAGGCAGGGAGAGGCGGCACACAGACAAGAAGTCTGCTCGGAGACTGATAGCACAGACCGTGTGAGCTTTCAGGCACCGTTTTGTGCTTCTGTCTATGCTGGTTATATCTGAGTGACAGATGTGACAGTGACAGCTGAGGGCGTAACCATAGCGGTGTTGGCGTAACCATGGTGACAGTTACTCACACAGATGAGCCGATGAGGAGAGCCGAGGAGAGGAGAGGAGCCTGGAGGAGAAATGGATGCTGTCTCAGAGGTGCGTCTCAGCTGGTAGGACAAATGTCAGTGAGAGCAAGAAGGTGAGTAAAGTTAGCTTAAATACAACAGTGAGTGCTGAAAAAAACTATACACTCACCAGCCACTTTATTGGGTACACGTGTTCAACTGCTTGTTAATGCAAATATTCAATCAGTCCATCACATGACAGCAAATCAGTGCATTTAAGCACATCAATACGGTCAAGATGACCTGCTAAAGTTCAAACCGAGCATCAGAATGGGGACGAAAGGTGATTTAAGTGACTTTGAATGTAGTATGGTTGGTGCCAAATTAGCTGGTCTAATATTTCAGAAACTACTGATCTGCTGGGATTTTCCTACACAACCATTTCTAGGGTTTACAGAGAATGGTCCAAAAAAAAAGAAAATATGTTGCCATATAGGCCATAGGCAACAGTAATGCAAATAACTCCAGCTATGCAGAAGAGCATTTCTGAAAGAACAACACCTCAAACCTTGAAGCAGAAGAGCTACAGCAGCAGAAGACCACACTAGATGCCACACGGTGTCAGCTAAGAACAGGAAACTGAGCCTACAATTCACACGGGCTCACCAAAATTAGACAACAGAAGATTGGAAATATGTTGCCTGTTCTGAGCCTTAATTTCTGCTGCAACATTGGGATGGTAGGGTCAGTTTGGTGTAAACAACATGAAAGCATGGATCCATCCTTGTATCAATAGTTCAGGCTGGCTGGTGGTGTAATGGTGTATGGGATATTTTCTCAGCACCCTCTGGACACCTCGGTACCAACTGAGCATCATTTAAATACCACAGCCAACCTGGGTATTGTGACCATGTTCATCCCTTTATCACCTCAGTGTACCCATCAGGGTGCCCATCTTCTGAAGGCTGCTTCTAGCAGGATAATGAACAATGTGACAAAGTAAAAATCCTCTCAAACTGGTTTCTTGAACATGACAATGTGCAGCCTACAAATCTGCATCAGCTGTGTGATGCTATCACGTCAGTATAGACCAAAATCTCCAAAATCTATAGACCAAAATGTTTCCAGCACCTTATTGAATCTTTGCCTTGAAGAATTAAGGCAGTTCTGAAGCCAAATGGGGGGTCCAACGCGATAGTAGCAAGGCGTACCTAATAAGGGGTACAGTGAGTGCATGTAATAAAGATTTAATTTGACAGTTGAGTTGATTCAGCTTTTAATTATGACTTCATATCTACAGTAATTCTTCTAGGGTGGGTCTCACCTATGTAAAAGCCTGCATACACACCTCTTAGATGCTGCTATTTCTTATCAAGACTTTTGTGTCACTCTTACTATGTTAAGCTGTCATCCTTGTAGAAATGGCAATCTCTAGTATATTTATTCATTTAAACAAAGATTACAAGTTGTTAAAAATAAATATGAAGTAAAATAAATGATTTGAGATAAACAGAGCCGGACTCTCTCTTCAGTCAAAGTGTGTTTTGGTAATGCTGTATAGAGGTAGACGGAGCGTCTCTGCTCACAGCCAGAACTATAAGATGACCACATTAGTGATATTCACTCTCTGACCTCATACAAAGTCAAGACTAGAAAAAAACAATGAGGTAGATACCTGATTTCCTCTTCAGTACTCATGGTTCAGGATAGAGAGCCACTATGTGCTCAACAACTACCTAAACAACACTTCTGCACCTGTTATATTTCCACTGTGACAGCATTATTAAGCCAAGTCTTAATCATGTGAGTGTTCTTGTAAATGTTCCTCTACATGCTGGAACAGCTGAATCTCACTTTTTTTCACATGTTCACTTCTCTGTTGAGCTGAGTAATCATCTGACTATAAAAAAAAACACAGAGTTGTAATAATTACTTTTAAAATGCATATTCCCTGAGTGTGTGTGTGTGTGCACGTGTGTGTGTATGAAGATACTTCCTCCTCTGCCCTTGTGTCATGATTATTTGCATTTTCATGATAAGCCTCGGCTCCGGCAAGCAGCTGTCAAACTGCAGGCCATCTGTATTTTCATTAAAATCATTTTTTTAAAAAGCATTTTAATTATAGCGTAAAACTTTTTGTAAAGTTCTTTGGACAATTTCTGCTAAATGAAGCTGCACCACCAGTATGGAAACTCCTGCATGTGGTAGGGTATGTAAAAATTGTGGTGAAGAACTATATATTACAATGAAATCTTTTATGAGTTAACAGCAAAATAAAGTTTTTATATATATAAAACTACATTTACTGAGGGCAGGCTTTAGTACATTTCCTAAGAGCAACATACCTGCTTTTAAAACCACAGCGAGACATTTCAGACACGGCATGAAAGAAAGAACCACAGAGAGGACAAAAACAGAAACAGAGAGGAAGAGCAGGGGCTTGCAGGTATTTTGAGTAACACTCACCCTCAGTTTTCTCTCCAGCCGAGCTGCTTCTTTACACATGGGGTGCCAAACCTCTGAACCTGCGCACACACACGTGTGATTTGATCTCAGTTTACTTTGTTTATTGCGTGTGGGCAGCAGCCATACAGTTTTATGGGATCCTATGAAGAGCAGATCAGCCTTTCTCAAGTGCATCAACATCAATCAAAGGCATGCACGCACACAGACCCACAAACACACACACACACAGGAGGCACTGTGTGCGTCTATGGAGGCAGTTTGTCTGGACTGATAACAGAGGATGTAGCTCTTCTGGTCTCCTACACAGAAAAAAAAGGAAAGGAAAAATACTAATTTTGTCCACCACTTTGTCCAAACTGAAATATCCTAAAAATTTTTGTTTCTTTTTTCATTTTGGCTAACTGCGATTCATGAAATCACAACTCTTTGCGTTTAGTGACAATATGTAAGTGTTGACTTGCTAAAGTAATTTAAGACATGTGATCTTAGCATTTTGCTGTGCTATGACTAATCAATACCCAGAGTTCAATTGCACGCCCCCCCCCCCACCCCCCATATTCATTGGACGGTCTGTGCGCCCTCTGTAGCTTTATTTCCTGCCTTTGTTCATTTCCCACCATCCTTATTGTCTAATTCAGTTTACTCACACCTTATTAGCCTTTTCCACCTTGTGGGCCTTTATCGTGTATGACTTCTGTCAGTCTGTATCATTTTGTAAAGCTTCTATCTTGTCTTTCCTCAGGTCTTCTGATTTTTGTTTTCCCCTCACCTTTTTTAAACTTTTCTTATAGTTGGACTTAGTTGGGTGTTTCTGCTAACTCTCTGCAGAGCTTCTTCGTCCTTGGTGTCCTGCATTTTGGTCTAAAAACTCTTCATTAAAATGCAACAGATGTTAATAAATAGGAAACAATAAACAGACAGTGTTGCATAAATACCAAGAATGAACTGGAATCAATAAACAAGTTATTAATATTGGACAGTATATTTAAATCCACAATGAATCCTTAGTAATATACACATAATTAATTATATCAAAATATACTTTGGTTCCCCCTCCCTTTATTCTATATCAACAACTTAGCAAGGTACTCTACAGTATCACCCTAAATATTTGAAATCTTCATATCCAGCACTTATTTTCTCAAATGATCCTGCTGTAATGTTCTTGTAACTACTTCTCATTGTTCATCTTGTTTTTGAACATGCTGCACACACTGTAGACGAAAAACCAAAAAACAAGCTCAGTTTCAAAATTGTTCCATTACGGAAGCCAGCATAATTGTGCCATCCCTTTTAAAGTTGTAAAGACAGACAAATTTAACAGCAATAATTGTGCTTTAACACCTATTACAAAATAATTTTTGAATAAAAATGAACTGAAGTGAGTGAGAAAAAGAGAGAGGAACTGGAACGAAAGGGAAAAAAGAGAGAAGAACGAGTGAAAGGTAAACAAAGAAGAGGGGGGTGAGCTACAGCGAAGGAGAGGAAAGAGGGAATGAATGAGGTCTCGTAGATCTTATAACAATAGACCGCTACTGTCAGGATGTTATATGCATGTGGATCTGATAATGACTGTAATATATCCACCCCAAGCGCACACACACACACACACACACACACACACACACACACACACACACAGAAATGCATGCATACACGCGTGTTGACTATGTATCATTTTTCCTGAGCCCTGGGGCAGTGCAGGCCAGCAGAATGAACTCAGTTAGCTGATCATGACTCTAATATACAACACCCCCCCCCCCCACACACACACACACACACCACACACAAACACAAAAAGAGGCTATGCACGCCCAACAAGTAGACACACCACTCGCACAAACACCCACACAAAATCGATACTGTAGACAGAAACCATGCGTGGTGATTCAGTGCACCCCCTTCCCACCCACAGTCTTCAACTCTGCTGTCAAACAGATGTGTGGCCCTGGACCTGAGATCCTTTATCTGCTGGATGAGGAGAATTTAAATTGTGCTGAGAAAAAGAATTGAATCTCAAACACAGTGCAAAATAAATTGTGAGAAAATTTGCTGCATGTCTGTTACCATTTTTAATGTAACCTGAGACATCTGTGGGGGGTTTTTCTTACATGCAGCTGTGTCATGCAGGAATGAAGCCTCTGTTGTCTTTGCACAGACTTTATGCAAAATAAGGGTAAGCAGTGGACCGAAGTGGCCATCTGATCTTAACTAGTGATATTCAAAAATATGGGATGAAGGCAACCAGTGTAAAACCCAGGGAAGCAGTACTGACATTTATATATTTACGTCATTTGAAATTCTAATTGCACTCTATAAAAAAATTATTGCTGAGCCATGCTGCCAAGACAAACTGTACATATTGGGCTCATGAAATGCGTACTGTGTGTCTTTTTGAAACTGAGACTATACCGAGGAGTAAGGAGTAAATAAATGTGGTTAATCATCAGTTTCTACTTGGAAAGGAACATTTCTTTCAAACAAAACAGATTCTGCCAAACAAAAATATCCTCTTTGGCATCAGTCAGCTGCGGTCAGAAACACAACCCACAGGCATTCTTCCGCTTGTGTAGTCAAACAAAACTGCAAAATTAGTGTGAGCATCAAATTAATTCTTTTCACTATTAGGCCTTCTTCTTTTTCTTTTTTTTTAAAGATATTTTGGGCTTTTTAAGTGAGAGATACAGAACCATTCTGTGAAATAAAAATAAAAATAATAACTGAACTAACAGCAGCTTCTAAAATGGGAAGATGTGCCTTCTTTTATGATCATTATAGTAATGTAATGGGCACAAGAATGAGAAAAACCTGCCATGACCTGCTGCTAAAATTAAATTAAGAAGAAAATGAGGAGGTGTTCCTGTTATTTAAAGAAAGTGAAAATTAATAAACATTATACATAGGTTTTCAGCCTTTTCAACAATTTTGGCAACAATGGAAAAAGGGAAACATAAAGACAGATCGATCCATTTAATCGTTTTGAAGAACAGATGTTGACATAAAGCATCCACTATTAGTTCAGAAAATATGTCTCCATCCCTACAACCACACATGCCAGTTTTTGCATGCACTTGCACACACAAACCACTTCTTATTCTACACATGTATCATGAGATTGATTGCAAGTTTGTGTGTGTCTGTACGAGTGGGTGTGCATGTGTGTGTGTGTGTGTGTATGTGTGTGTCCTAATTGAGTGTGCCTCACGAGAGTGATTGCTCAGGCCTCCTACATGTCTAAAGTCATCAAAAAGAGTGAATGTAACCTTGGGGCAGCTCACACTCAGCTCAGCACGCTGACACACATATTAGTCGCAAACACACCTATACAGAAAATGATGTACACATTTACAGGCATAGATTCGAAAGCACACACATGCAGACTTCAAGTACAATATGCAAATGCTTAGTTTTACTGGTGGCTTCGAGAGGTAGAGCAGCAGAATGCCAACTAGGTGAAACAGGAGGCGCCAACCTGGGTGCCGATTCGGACAATATGCGTCGGCCACGTGTTACAGTACAATAACTTTATATTTAATTTGAATTTAACTCCATAAGGCCAAGTTTCCACACAATTACTTGTATCCTGTTATCCGTTGTACTATTTTATCATATCTATTTACCTCTTCCATTTTCTCTGTGTGTTCCAGCCACCCACTCCTGCTCTGGGCCTGCTCGTTTGGTCACTTTCTGTTTTATTTAGCAATCGCTTTCTCATGTGTCCAGTTGATTTGCTTACTATTTTTCCTTACCTCTGTGATTGCCTGCACATTCCTGATTATTTTCCCCAATTAGCTTCCACATGTGTATTTAGACTCTGTTTGAGTCTTGCTCCAAAATGAAGCCAGTCGCATAGACTCCCATGTTAAAATGCCTGATTTTAGAGCAGAAATAAACACGTTTATAGCCTGGTAGAAAAACTGGTTTAGTCTCAACTGTTATTTATTTATTTTTTAATAACTCACTGAACCCAGTGAACTGTCGATAAGGGTTAAAGACATCCATTATCAGGAGCTTTGGTGCTTTGACTGACAGGTAAGTGCAGACAGAAGCGACTGTAGCTGCTAGTTTTATCTCAGCTAATTCAAGTCACTAAACTACAACCCTTGTCTATTTGTGGTGTTAGTGCCTTTTGGACCATTTAATGCAGTTATAATATAAATATGATGACATGTACTTTAATCTCTTGTGTGAAGTTCTATTACTTTATTTATATGTTACAGTACCTATCACTAATTCACGGCTATATGTTTGATGTACCCATGGGATGTGTCCCAATTCAGGGGCTGCATCCTTTTAAGGCCATTTACGTCACAGCCAGGTGATGAAGGCTGTCCCAAATGGCCCTCCAAATGCAGTCCACCAATGCGGCCTTCTATCCCATGATTCATTGCAAGCTGAAGCCTATTGAGGAATTAATGGAGGAGAACAGCCAAAAAGTTTGAAACACTACTGTTTTTGTGACACAAAATAAACTTTTACGATGTTTTCAGGCAAGGATGTAGCTGGGTAAACCTTAAATATCTGCTCTATTTATCAAGATATCGCTTAATTGGAAAGTGCTCAGACATTTTCGGAGATGTCCGTTCCTGCTATTAGCCAGTTCATCTTGCCAGCTGACAGCTGGCCGGGCGGTCGAGGCTCACTATACCCGGAGATAACACCCGACTCCCTGCACATGTTAAACACAGATATAATTCACTCAGATGATTTCTAATGGTTGATGTTTGGTTTAATTCAGTGTCTCATTTGTTCCTGAGCAAATCGGTTTGGCTGAGATTAAAGTTACACTTCATAACTTGATAGTTCTGTTTGACTTTAATGTCTCACTGAAGGACTGTCAGTTTATTTGGAAATGAATCATTCACTCATCTTTATTCCTTGATATACCGACTATGACACTGCAGTTTCTCAGGGATAAAATAAATGGAAAAAAAAAAAGAGCAAAGGTTCAGGCTCTATTTTAACAATTTTTTTCCCACATCTGTGCTTCACACTGTCACGGTTGCTAGGTGACAAGAACTACGCTGAAGTGAGGATGGGAATAGCTGGTGATGCAGATATGAAGGCTAGACCTTCAAGGCCAGCCACTCACTTGCAGTTTTCCCGGTCTTCGTAAGACTGAATATCAACCATATACAGTACATATACAGTCAGACACATACACACAATAAGATTCTTCTGTGTCCTCATATTTCTCCATGATTGAACTTATTAACTTTAATCATTGTTACCCAATTTGTAAAACAGAAGTTCCTGGGTGATGGATGATGGTGGCATTTAGAATAATTCTGTCAGTGATAGCTGAGAATAATGGACACAGAGGCAGAGTGTGTGACAGAGGTGGGGGAGGTGTGTGCCTATGCATTTCTGTGTATTTACCACTGAGTCTAATAACAAGTGTTACATGTGAGATCAATAACCAATATAATGAAGCTTAAGAAGAAGAAGACTTTATTGATCCCAGAGGAAAATTCACGTCTGACATAACTCATCTGCTACTTGTTTGAGAATTGTAGGTACTAATGATTCTCTGTAGCTCTCTGCTGTAAAACAAAGAGACAGGAGTCTTCCATTAATGATGTTTTTTGTTTGTTTTTTGTTCCATAAAGATGTTATAAAGTAGGTGATCAGAGTTGGTCAGGAAGGCTTCTGTGGTGGTAACTGGTAAGATAGTAGCTATGTAAGCTTCATTGACATTGGTGTACAGCAGATCAAGGGTTTTATTTTCTCTGGTAAGACAGGCAACAAATTGCGTAAATGCAGGCAGGTGGGAAGAAAGAGAAACATGATGGAAGTCTCCTGAAATTATGAAAGCCGTGTCCAAATTCAGGGGCTGCATCCTTCGAAGACTGTAAAGGACGGAAGTGACCAGCTGTGAAATTGGACAGTCTAGCCTTCGTATCTGCATCACCCGCCCTTACCTCAGCGTTGTTAAACAAGTATAACACATTTCTACATTTCTAGGAATAAAGACAAGCGAATGATTCATTTTCAAATATACTCACAGCTCTCTAGTAAGACATTAAAATAAAAACTATCCAGTTATAACGCTTAACTTTAATCTCAGCCAAACTGATTTGCTTAGAAACAAATGAAACACTGAAATAAACCAAACATGCACCGTTAGAGATCCTTTGAGTGAATTGCAACTTCCACTCAGTGGTGAAAGCCAGTGGGGGTTTGAAAACAATATGCTGGCAGTCAGGCATTCTCTGCAGGTATAGTGAACCTCAATCGCCCAGTCAGCTGACAGCTGGCAAGGCGAGCTGGCTGGTAGTGCGGGAACAGACATCTCCAAAAACAGTGGAGCACTTTTGCAATTAAGCAATATCTTGATGAATCGAGCAGATATTTGAGGTTTACACATCTACATTCTCGCCTGAAAACATCTTAAAAGTCATATTTTAAACTTTTTGGCTGCTCTCTTCCGCCATTGCTGCATTTGGGTTTTGCTGCACAATGAATCATGGGATATGGTAGGGTACATACACCGAACCCACCCTTCAAATCTGGGGAAAAGAAAGACACATTTATTGGCCGCATTTGGAAGAGTCTTCAAATTTGGACAGCCTTCATCACCTCGCTGTGACGTAAATGGCCTACAAATGCGGCCTTCGAAGGATACAGCCCTGAATTTTGACACAGCTGAAGAGTGCCTCTGGATGTTTAGTCTGTATCCTAGCAACAGTTTTATGGAGAACCTCACAGGAAACTTCGGCTGGTACCTTATGTGGAATGTACACATGTATTGTTGTGATATAACTGAATTCCCTTGGTACATAATATGGTCACATACCAACTGCCAATAATTCAATATCCGGACAACACATCCTCTCCTTGACAGTGATATGTGCGGGATTGCACCATCTCTGGTTCCCAAACAAAGGCAGGCCCCCACTTTTTTTCTTGCCACTGGCTTTAGCATCTCTGTCTGACCGTATGAGGGTGAAACCAGGCAGATCCACATGAGAGTCTCAGATGTTTTGATTCAGCCATTATTCAGTAAAACAGATGAGAGTGAACTCACAGATTTCTTTCTGAGTCTTCACCAATATCTCCAGCTCATCACTTTTGTTGGGCAGAGAATTGATATTTCCCACAATTACTGTTGGCAGAAAGGGCTTATATCACCACTTCCAAGCCTTCACCTTTGCACCAGCACAGCAACCACAAAAGCACCTCTTTGTCTGAGCTGGAAAAGGCTGGTATCTTCAAGATTTGCTCAATTTCAATGAAAAAAGCTCTTCTCTTGTGTAAACTCTTCTCCCCATAGGAGTATCCATCAGTACTTGACAAAAAAAAAATCAAAATCAATAAAAATGTTCAATTCCTCCTAATGATCTCTCCTTTTTTAAATGACTGTTAAACACAGCCTTTTATTAGGTCACCATGCTTTTCTTCAGTTCCCATTAATGTTCCAATGCCCAAGGTCTAAAAATCAAATTGGTAGACACAAATACAGACACAGACATACAAAGACACTTACTTATGTCCCAGAGACTCATCCTAACCTGAATAATAAATGCTACTCCTCTAATCCTAACCTCAAATTTTAATGATTTACATCTGGGTATTTCCTTTTGTCCCCAAAAATGAAGCTGGTCCCCACAACATGGCTATGTAAACAGATTTAAGTCCCCACAACACAAGTAATACACACACACGCACGCACTTCCACAGATGCAGAATCACACAGAGGCCATCTGGATACTTGAAGGGTACTAATTCAATTGATTCTAGAAGTCTATTTTTATGCCTGTTAACTGTACAAATGCAGAAGCACATTTCTATTTACAGAGACAAAAATTCAGACTAAACTGATTTTCTAACAATTATATTCAGAATTCTATATTCAGATGTTACAATTATTATTAGTTTGAATTGATTTTATCCAGAATTGGATTTATCTTCTACTTTATATATGGTAAAGTTATTTTACTCGTTAACACACATAGTAATTAACCCTAAATACATCCTCATTTTGATTACCTGTGAGGTACATTTCCTCTCCTTCTAGGAACATCATGTGACAGCGGGCACATCTCGCACAGCTGGGGTGGTAATGTTTTCCTCCAGCCTGCAGGAGAGAAAGGAAAGGAAAGGAAAGGAAAGGAAAGGAAAGGAAAGGAAAGGAAAGGAAAGGAAAGGAAAGGAAAGGAAAGGAAAGGCAGAAAAAAATCTGACACAAAGTGCCAAAAGCAAATGGCACAAATGAGAAAATGAGAACAGAGTGGTGATAAGAAACAGAGAAAAACAATGCAGAGCGAAGAAGGAGGAGAGGCATGATAAGAAATAGGAAAAAAAAGGATGAATAGTGTAGAGGAGATGGGGAAGTGTTGCTTTGTCGGGTTTCCAAAGCTGCTTCGTCATCAGTCAGCACTTCATTTAAAGAGGGACAGCTGCATTCTTTTGCAGCTTTTTATAAACCAGATCACACTGACAAGCACAGACAGAAAAACATGCACATTCCCACTGCCGTTCCTATCTGTCTTTAAGCATGCACACATATTCCCAAAAGCATACACAACAGAAAAAAAACCCACTCACCTCAAGTACTTTGCCACTGATGTACCTGTTACAGCTCTCACACCTGATCCCAAACTGACTGTGGTAGTCACTCTCACAGTAAGGTATCCCGTCTCTGAGCAGAGAGAAAAAAAAGCAAATACTCCATTACTATTTATCCTGTAAAAAAGGCTTAATCCCCAGGTCATCAGTGACTATGATTAAGATTTATTAAATAAGTGCAATAATATAAATTCTATGTATATCATTTCGATGGTAAATAGTAGAAAAAAAAATGAGTGCAACTTTTCCACAACTTGCTAACAAATGTTTTAAACATGTTTATTCAAATTTTTTAGTAGTTTCAGATTTAAAGTATCTTTGATGTGGTTTGCTTGAAGAAACATTTGATATTTGCAAAAGCATACCTATGATCAAGCCACCTACTTGCTGATGTACTCCCCAGTGAGCGCGCACCCACACGTTCGGCATTTAAAACAACTGACGTGCCACTGCCTCTCCAGAGCCAGCAGAGACTGACCCTGTTTGATCTCCTCACCACAGCCGGCACAGTCTGGAGGGGAAGAGAGGGGAGAGGAAAAGCAGGAAGCACGGTAATGAGAACGATAGGAACAGGCAGGAACACTTTGAGCATTTATGCATTTATCATTCCCCCTCTATGTCCTTGCCTTTCTGCTCTGCCAACCTCTCATCACTTCTCTACCTCCTTCTCCTCTCTTCCTCATCCCTCTTTCCTGTCGTGACAGTCACACTGTCTCTGCCAGATGGAGCTACCAGAACCAGGCTACAAGACTACCTGGAGCAGCAGGCCACCTTCTGTGGCTGTGGGTGTGTTTGTAAGTATCTCCCTGTGGCTACACACCTACACAGACGGTATGTTTTTGCAGTGTTCAGCAGGTGGACAGTACAACTCTACGTGTTCATCTGCAGGAGAACAAACAGTCTTAAATGCTGGATGAATTGCAAAGGTTGAGGTTTGATCAAAACTTACTGTGACACGTTTTTGTAAGAACTGTTTTTTTCCAGTGGTTCCTAAAGTTTTATACAATAAGTAAATGAAAGTATGGCCTGGAAGGCAAGAACAACAAGCTGGATGATTTTGGTCATTTTGTGCAATTTAGTGACACCCACACAAACATAAATGCTCAAAGCTTCCTGATTTTCTTTCATTAACAAAATTATACTTTGAATATTTTGGTTCACTAATTAACACCATTGGGGATGCCACTGAAGAGGCATCCCTCATGAAGAGGTAAATGGACCTGAGTTGAGTTTATTCTATTCTATTTATTAACAAGAGACCTGTTGGCCTACAGAGCTCTGCTGTCAAATATTGTATTTATACAGTACCGGTCAAAAGTTTGGACACACTTTGACCAGTACTGTATTTCTTGAAAATTTCAAAAAATTAATTTAAAAAAGTCAAAGAATTGAAAATCCATCTTCCTGTTTTGTAGAGCTTTACCCAAAGAGTATTTGTGCCATGTTTCAGAAGATTTTAAATATAAATGGCAGAAGCGTAGCAAATTTAGCAAAAAGCTGAACGTAGTTTACCTTTAAAATTTCAAAAATTGGTAAAAAAAAATTGAAAAATTGAAAAATTAATTTGAATCATTTTCTAGAGCTTTGCACATTGAATACTCATACCAAGTTTCAAAAGAGTCACCCTATGAATAAAGGAGGAGTGCGGATTAAAAGTTAACATCAATGTAGAGTATTTCTGTAAAGTTTCAAAAAATCATAAAAAAAATCAATAACATCTTAAATTTAAAATCTGTCTCTCTGTTTTGTACCCAATTTGTGCCAAGTTTCAGAAGATTTCAAATATACATGACCAATAAATGACCTGTCGTTGACAGCAGAGCTAAAAAACACAATGCAGTTCCTTAAAATATTAACAAAAGATACACAGTAATTGCTATAAAGTAATGCCTGCATTGCTTCTGGACCACTGGACTGTGTGTGTGTGTGTGTGTGAAGGGGGGGGGGGGGGTACGTGTGTGTTTGTTTCTTTCTTTCTTACAGCTTGGTCCGTGGACCTTGACGGGCTTGTCGCTGTTCAGAGAAAGTGAACACTGCTGACACACACACTTTTTCCCACAGAAGGTCACTCTGTCTCCAATTGGAAATGGGCTTCTGAGAAAACACACATAAAAACAATGCAGTGCAGACGGGCAATACAGAAACTCACGGTTAACCCAAATCACAAAACACATGAAATTCTAATTTACTTGTAGTCTCAAGTGGAACAGTATTGATGGTAGGTGAGCAGTATTGGTGGACTAAATTCCAAGTTGCTGTAGCAGAAGGTTTGCATAATATCTGACATTATTTCTGCTGCCCTAACATCACGAGTGGAAATATGCCTTTCCCAGCACCGAAAACTAACATTTGGCAAATCAAGAGACATATTTTTTTTTTACCCTGAGATATTTTCACAACACAAATACTGTAAAAAAAAATAAAAAATACACTGTCAGCAGTGTCAGAAGAGTATTTCTGTAGTTAGAATGTACAGGAAAAATAAAACAAGATCTCCCACTGATGTCAAAGTTACAAGGGAACAGCTCTGGAAATTATACTGTCAGTCTTTGTCAGATTCTCAGTGCATAATAGTTACAATGAATGAGGCTTCATATGCAGTGAGGTATGGGATTTCTAGAAAATGTAGATTTGCGAGAAGACTGTGGGTTCATTTGGATATTTTTTTTACTTTAATTTTTTGTAGCTTGTGGTTATTTCACAAGTTATTTGCGACTCAAATAACCAGCTTTATCTGTCTGCCTATCACCATGTAGATCTACACGAACAAACGCTTATTCCTCACCTGCAAATGCTGCAGACAAAGCAGTCTGGGTGGTATGTCCTCCCCAGGGCAGACACCACCTCACCAGTGATGTACTGGTTACAGCTGTCGCACTGGGTCCCGTAGAGCCGCTGGTAGTCCTTTGTACAGATGTACTCACCAGAGTGGTGGAAGAACCCCGAGCGGACCAAGTCACAACCACACACTAAACAGAGAGATACAACTTGAGTGGCTCACTTCATTTCTCATAAACAAAGACTAAAAAAAGGATGCTCACCATTGTCATATTATTGAGGACAAACTGTCATGTTTACTATAAGAACAGGATCCAGAGGTGGTCAAATATGTATATGATCAGTATGTATGATGTTCCACAAGCTGCTGAAGTAATTGAGAAACTTTAATTGACAGCCTTCTGTATTAATCCACTTATCTAGACATTTCACCTTCTGGTTCAAAGGCACGATTAGTATTCTATGTGTGTGTGTGTGTGTGTAGATTTGTAAAGTACAAGCTGTTGCCCTTTCTGAGCTCGGAAGGGTTAATACCCTAATCTGCTTTTAGGAATTAGACCAGCGACCATCAAAACACCTTAATTCATATAGTATGTTATGGTTGTCTGTCCAAAGGAAGATACAATAAAGTTTCAGCCACTTCAGATGTTTAGAGTGTCACCCATTATGTATAAACCATTAGGAAGGTATCTGATTAGCCTCACGATCTGCAGGATGATGATGACTGCAAACATTAAGCAAGACGTACAGAGCTATCTCCAGGGACAAGAAGAACAAGGAGTCCAGATGGTATGGCCCCTACAGAGCCCTGATCTTAACATCATGGAGTCAGTCTGGGATTATATGAAGAAACAGAAGGTCTGAATCCACAGATGAACTATCGCAGAACTTCTGATGCTTGAACATCCTAATCTGAAGAAAATAATCACATCAACTACTGATCTGAGGTTACACAAAGTTAACTCACAATTAACAAAGAGATTCATGGCATTACCTTTGAAAGCGCCCTCATTTTAAGTTTACTGCTTTCAACTTGCATTTGTTGTGTTGTACACAGTATTCATTTGTGTCTGCATCTGCATGCGTCCAATTACAGATTACAACTTTAAACACGGTTATGGGGAGGCAGAGCTGTGTGAGAAGTGCATATACAGCAAAAAGGCACGTCAGTGCACACAGATAGGCACAGTGTTTGCAAGATATACTGGCAGCAT
Source organism: Cichlasoma orientale (assembly GCA_034780415.1). Classification (NCBI taxonomy): domain Eukaryota; kingdom Metazoa; phylum Chordata; class Actinopteri; order Cichliformes; family Cichlidae; genus Cichlasoma; species Cichlasoma orientale. The sequence continues at coordinate 56,311 of JAVDPK010001458.1, read as the reverse complement.
GATCTATGGCTTTCATTTAGCAAATGCAAAGTCCTTCAGCCAAATGACTGCTTCTGGTCCGACCGCGTGTGAGGGTTAGGCGGCCTCTGCTCAGCTGGTTGATTAGGCATTTTAAAAGGAGTTGAACAGCTATTTGCTCCAGCTGGAAGGAGCCGAGTCCCTCATCTACCATCAGTGGTGCTTCAAAGTATTTATTACAATATGTGCCATTCAGTGGATTTTACTTACCAAAAATCCTTATGTAGTGCACTCAGTGTAAAGATATTTTTCATGCAAGACCCCAAAAAGAATCAAATCACGGCTATGCTTTCACCTCGGCATTTCTGTCACTGTCAGATAATTCGTAATGGACTCACCCAGTACACGCTGCACTACACACAGAGGCGGTATGATACAACCTGTGTGTACTTTAGGTTAGACGTCTGAAAGGCAGCCAACGGATCAAGATATCTGACAGTGAATTGAATGTCTGGTCTCTAATTAAGCTAATGGCCCTAAACCCAGCAGTGAGTGGATCTAATCTGATCTGAGCCAGTGTGTTAAGAGGCTCAGACGGATAGAGAGAAGGAGCGAGAGAGATGTATGGCACTGTATAGGAAAGCTGAAGACATCATAAATATGGCAACATTAAGTAACAATATAAGCCTATATGACCAAACTCAGGAATTTTAATTTAAATATATTTTAAGGATCCAGCTCCTTTTATAACTCACCTTCTATCACCTTAAAAGTTCAGGCTTCCACTGGATTGGTAAATTTCTTTCATAAGTAAAAATCATTAACATTAACAAGACAAATAAGACAGACATATAAGTAAGTTTTAAAGTTCAATATGACATAAAATGAGCAAAATCTATACAAAACCGAATATCCAGAAAATAAAACTACAGGATGCCAGGACAGCTCACCGGCTTGAGCAATCCATCCCGAGGCCATTTACTGCATGTCTTCAGCCCGCTTCCTCTCCCAGCTTTCCTGCCTTCTCTCCACTGTTCTGTCTCAATAAAGGCTAAAAAGCCCAAACAAGAAGCTAAAACTACAACACAGTGTGAGACATGAATGAATTTAATTTAGTGAAATAAAAGGTTTTAAGATTCGACACCAAAGGAGGTGTCAGTGGCAGCGTTATCACACTAAATCTTTCAGTGCTTTATAAATGAAAATTAAATGTTTCACAAAAAGAATCGCAGAGGTGATGTCATCTACCTCTTCGTCTAGGTTGGTCCCGGCAGCTGTGATCTTAAACAGCTGCAGCCATGTGATCAACATTTTACAGAAACCTTTATGGATTTTTCTAAACTTGTGAGACGAACCCTTTAATATACTTTATATACTGTATGGTACATGGACCTCCAACACACTCATGGCTGCATTTAAAGTGATGGCTTATACAGTTAGGTCCATAGTTTGTCGGCTAAAGAAGTTAAAAAGGCTGTAATTCCAAAACAGTTAATGCTAAATTTCTCTTCATCCCCCTTAAAGCTGAACGTCTGCACCCATGTGAAATCTCTGGTCCACTCTTGTTTCTATCATTTACGGAACCTTGCTAAATTAAGTCCCATGGTGTCACG